>JARKIC010001663.1:0-103812 GCA_029378375.1 Mycena olivaceomarginata | reverse complement strand
TGCTCTCCTGAAATCGACAGCTAAGTCAATTTCCAGTGCGTGGATGCGTGGCATAATGGAGGGGGGCATATACAACCGCCATGATGTCGCCGTCGAGTTTTTCAAAAATGCTCTTCATGTTATCCAGACTCTCCGGGAACATTGGATTCTCGAGTCCAAGGACGACCGGGGGATTATCTTTGAGAAGACTTTTGCGTTCGGGATTCAGCGGCTTTATCTTGACGCTATCATGCAGGTGTGTTGTCCCGCAGAATGTCCTGGGCACATTGATTATTTTGAATCAGTCCTACCGTGACTCGGCGGGTTCTACGGAAATTTTAGCGGACCTTCTTAAAGAGTCTGAGGCCCTTATCCGTGAAACGACGAGGCGCTTCGCCAGCCCCGCTCCCAAGACCCTGTGGACCCTGGCTTCCTTAGCTCCTATCGTATATCCCAAGGGCCAGGCATACGCGTATGTTCCTCACTATTTTCTCGGACACGACTCAAAACGGGTACAGCATGAAGGGCTTCTATACAACAAAATGTCGGTGAAGGGCAACAACGATCCCCCAGCTTTCTTCCGCAAGGCGGCGATAGAGTATTTAGCCGCAGCCAAGTGCTACCCTGAGGACGACGAGCACCACCCGTGTAAAGATCTCGCGGTTATTCTGGAAGCTTTTAACTGACCATGTGTTGCATTGCAGGGTTCCTGCACGTTGCGCTCGGCAACATGTTGAACGCCCGGTCGTTCCCGCTTCGAGAAACGCTAGACGTCATGAAGCGAATCAGGGTGGCTACTCCGAAGGCCAAGGAGATATGGGAGCGGTCTTCGCTGAGCGCTGCTGGGGTGTGGGACACCTTGGGGAAGGTCGCGACACAGGAGCAGGAGCTGCGCGACGCGGTTGCAGCGGGGAAGTTTACGCTGGACGCGTGCATTGGAATCGAACTGAAGGATTGAGGATCGCGGAATCTGTTTCCCATTTTTTCTTGCATACTGTACATAAATAATTGACGACTAGATTGATCACGCCGCGGCCCACCAGGCCAATGTTGCAGGTTTCGAGCGTTGGCAATCAGCCGTTCTTCAACCTCAACTGGCCGATCTTGAAAGCTTTTCTTGGATGCACCCGAGATGCACCTCGACGTTGGACTCGATCGCAGAAAAATGCCAATTTCATTTGCCTGCGCTACCATGGAACTTCGTGCTGTGTCATACAGCTGACGCGGTTGGATCAGTGATACGTAAGTACCTTATTCACTCTCGGCTTCGGCCAAAACCTTCAACGTCAAGAATATGGCCTCCAACGATGAGCTCGCAGTTCCCGAGTCAACGAATTCCGTCCCCGCGCAGGGTCTGACTGCCACAAAGCAACGAAGACCGCAACGGTCTTGTGACTTTTGCCGTCACCGAAAAAGTCAGTCAATTCCAAGTCAATTCCCCCTCACGAGCTCTAACTGATTTCGAACAGCTCGATGTGAGCATCCTGTTCTCAACCCGGAAAACTATTGACATCAACTCAGGCGATGGTCCCCAAGTGGATTCAGACTGCTCAAATGTTGCTTTTGGTTCGACCTGCACTTATTTACAACCGGCCAGGAAGCGTGGTCGAAAGAACACGTAGGTGCCCTATCGTCTGTCGTTAGAGGTTAATTTTTTCCCATAAAGAACCGCTGAGGATCTTCAGAAGGAAAATTGCGAACTCAAGGAGGAGAATGCGTCTTTGAAAGCTAAATTGCAATCGTCTCTGTGCTCCGCCTGTTGTCAGGCTTTGCAATTCCGGCAATCGGAAGGAGATGATACTCCCTCCACATCTCCAGAGAGCGATTCCTCGTCTTCCGATCCTGAAGAACCCCTTCGCGACCTTGACTGTGCCAGTGCCAATCTCAACTCTCGTTTCAGTCAGGTTTCCATCGACTCGACGAGAATCACATACCTGGGACCCGTTAGCAGTTTTGCGCTCGCCGACAACGTCATGGCGGTAAGCGTAATTTTTCGACCTGCACCTATGTATTTCCCGGGATCTGATTACTTGTCATTTCATAGATAAAGGAAAAGTACATGGGCCGACCATCATTAACACATGCCCGGCGAGCCTTATTTGGGAAATATTGCCGGCAAGTTGGTGAATTGAGTAACAATTTCTGGCTGAGCGGCTATACCTTTCTAGTGGGAGAGGCAAACATATGACCTACGGCCGTGTTATGTGTATCCCGCCAACGATTTGATTATTTCTCTTCTCGATCTCTACTTCACTACTGTGCACCCGACCATTCCGATCCTTCACCGCCCTTCATTCGAGCGCTCTGTAGCGGAAGGTTTGCATCTGACAGACACAGACTTCGGAGGAACCCTACTGTCTGTTTTGGCAGTGGCTTCGCGGGTGAGCTCGCTTTGCGTTTTTCCTGTCCTCATCACTATATGCCTTTCTCAGTACTCCGATGACCCTCGTGTCTTTGTCGATGGGATAACACCTCTTTCTTCTGGTTGGAAATTTGCCAGCCAAGTGCGGATCTTGCCAAAATTATCTCCGCCGACGATACATGAGGTTCAGATGTATTGTGTACGCCGATATGCTAAATTCCCCTCCCATTATCCTCACATCGGGCTTGTTTCAGCTCCTCACTTATTTCTTTGTTGGAACATCTGCGACTCAAGTGGCGATGCTGTACATGGTCAGTCAGTCCACACAATTCACGCAGAGTCTGGTGTAACGATACGTGATAGGAACTAGGTTTCCGTTCCCTCCGACAACGCGGTGTTCATCGAAAAAAGCCAGATGACAACCAAGCGCCGAACCTCGAAAACGAGCTGTGGAAGCGAACATTCTGGTACGGTCGAGTTCAATGGTATGGCGCTTCTACTGCCTCACACGAGTTACTCTCTAGGATTTTTGCTACTTTGGAGAAAACAGTATCTCTTTGTATAGGGCGGCCAGCAGGGCTCCATGCTGATGAGTACGAGCTTCTCTTTTCTTTATTTTTTTGTTCTCTTAATTATTGACTGCCCCTAGTTACGACCTTGCGCTGCCCCTACAAGTTGACGATGACCACTGGGGTCAGGGATTCACACAGCCGCTCGGAAAACCTCTCAGCTGTCGTATTTCGTATTCCACTTGCGTGTCTTTGAGGTGAGTATCAGCGTTATCTTGGCCCGTATCCGTCTGAGCTCGGACGATAGATTACAGAGACGTCTTGCGCCGACTGCATGACCCAAGTAAATCGAAGGCGCCAAGTTTGAATGCCCCGGATTGGGAGCAACGCACGGTCTCTGAATTTCAACGCAATCATGAATGATTTTTTGACATCCCTTCCACCCCATCGTGCGTCGCCTATATCTCGACTTATCTCATTCCCAGTCTAAATTCCCATTCAGTTCGGTGGGATCCTGAAAATCCGCCGGAGGGCACGTTCTTCGACCAATCAGCCACGCTACACATGACATATAACTACATTTTATTATCGGTCAGAATTGAGTAGTTGCTGTTCAATCGCCACCCTGATCTTTTTGGTTTAGATCCATCGTCCATACATCAAAATCTCATCATCACAGGTTCACTGTCTTTCTGCGCAAGCGCTGCCCGCGCCATCATTCATACAGCAGATATTTGGCTCCGAAAAATTCAACGTATTCCTCTTCCCAGTCTCATTGTATGTTATCTGTTCTGTTCAAACTTTGATGCGTCATACTTTCCTGTATTTTTCAACCAAGAATCCGGTGTTCACCTCGGGGATTATTCTGGTTTTCAACATGTTGCAAAACAACGTGCTGGGCTCCTGATGGATCAAAACGAGGATCTGGTCCAACTCGCAACGGCAATGGAGATCCTCAAGTTCTCTGAATCGAGGGTAAGCTTTTTTTTGCCTTCCCATTTCCGCTCAATATCGAAAATCGATGGCAGACTACAGCCAGTTGGGCGACTTGGGGAGCTCCTTCGAGAACTTTGGTTTATGGACGGACCTTTGCCATTGCCTCCGACATCCGCGCCGCCGAATCACGACTTACCTGGTTCATCGACGGCGATGCATCGACAGACGCAGTTCCACCCCCTCACCCCCCCCCATCTTTTCTTGGGAACGTTCCGAACGAATACCACCCCCTTCACACCCAATCCTTCGATACCCTGTCCTCCGAAGCCGAACCATTCGCCTGCACTCCGGCCCGGAATGTCTATCGAAGAGCCTGCTTGCATCGAATGGAGAACCATCTTCACTTCTGGACGATGAATTGATGTCGATGTGGATAGCTGCCCCCATGGATATCGAGTGAGTACTGGATTTTGAACTCCTATCCGGATCCACGCTGAATGAATTCAGGGACCTCGGCGCCTGGAATGCGTACATTGAAAGCAGGAATATTTATGGCGGGGATGGGAACTGAACCAACGGCTTCGTAGCACAATAGTAACGACAACTAAACCGTGGCGCTCGTGAGATGCGTGCAAAATCATTTTCTCCTGCGTCGAGTGAGTTGCCGTGTGGACACTATGTACATTATCGCATGTCTGTTTCAAGCTAGAATGGTGCCACTTCATTCGAGTGCGCCGCCCGCCGAATCCACTAAGGTAGCAGTGGCCGTATTGTGGGGGGTTCCATAGAGCAAGATAACACGCTGGAGATCTAGACTCGACTAGTGCTGCAGATCGAATGCGGCGGATTCGAGAAAAACGGGGAGAGCACTGGGACAGAGGCACTAGAATTGAAGGCAGGATTTACAAAGAAAAGTGCTCCCCCATGGCTACGCGGGCCGCCCGACGATGGGCATTGGTCGTTTTGAAAACACAACCTTGCGCTTCACGACGGCAATCGCGTCCCAGGATGCCGTAGAAGTCTCTCCTCCTTGCGACTCCGAGTCGCCAGAATCGCAGTCCATCGCGTCTGACTCGGTGTTTGCCACGCGTCGTATCACAGCAAGTGGCTTGGGCAACTGCGTAACTTTGCCTTCCAGGAGGTGGTGCCCGATCATGAGCGTCGGTCGTTTTCTGTGGGTCCGTCAGACTCGGCTTGTTCACCGACAAAGAGCATCAATCGCACTGCAGCATCGTCGATGGACAGTCGGGCCAACAAGCTTCCCATCGCGCTGTCTGTCGTTGGTGCACTCGACTTCAAAGTTTCCCTGGAGCTCTATCAGGACGAGCTCGTCGTGCGAAATGGTGGCAAGAGCAGGTGGCAGCTTTGAGGTGGACGTCGAGGGCGACTGGGAAGTTGATTGGGATGATCATGGAAAAGAAAGACTCTCGCGTAAGTCACATGGCAGTGCCGCGGTCCCGCCAATTGGCTCTTTCTTCATCTTCCTCAGAGCCTCGATCTGCTGTACCCTTCGAGCGAGAATCGGGACGCGCAAAAACAGCAGCGGGAACAGCCTGAGGCAGGCATGGTGTAAATCGGATTCATCCTCAGGACTGGAAACTGACGCGGCTCGCGTCCTCGCGCTGGCAGCCTTGAACGCGTAAAACCTCTGGATACGCCCCCATGGCGTCCTTATATACTTGTCGCAGGCGGATATACGAAATAGATCAAGAAATCGCCCGACTTCAGGCGGAACAACAAGCGCTCGTCGACTCCCTTACATTCCAGTCTTCACGCTCCCGTCGAGATCAATCTCTCAAATATTTCTGCATTGCATCTCCGACTGTCACTTCGCTCCCGGTGCATTGGAACTGGTCACTATGGTGTCGCATGCGTGTTGCCGGTGGAGAAGTATTGCCCTCTCTTTGCCCGACTTGTAAATATATTTCGGAGCTACCATTTTTCATCCAGTTCGGTGGGATTCTGAAAATCCGCTGGAGGGGGTGCTCTTTGACCAGGCCGCCACATTGCAAATTGCATACAACCATATTCTGATAGTGGTCAGATCTTGATTTGTTTGTCGCTCAACCATCCTGACGCCTGTGTTTCAGATCCATCGACCAAATACCCAGAGGATGATTGCCTAAGGTGCCCCATCACTGTCGATTTGTGCACGGGTGGCGCGCACAATCATCCGCACAGCAGATATATGGCTCAGAAAACTTCAAACGAATGCCCTCTTTTTGAACTCGTCGTAGGTTATTTGCTGCCCTCGATTATACCGCCGCCCATCTTCTATTTCAGACAGAACGCCGTCTTCCTCTCCCGGGAGTCACTCTTCTTCTATGCACCCTAGGGACCAAACGAGCCGGTATCTCAATGGACCGCAACAATGATCTCGTTCGGGTTGAAACAGCTATGGATATTCTCAAGTTTGCCGCACCCAGGTAAGCATTCTTTTCTTGCCGTCGTGTACCTCAGTACGAAAGAAGTCGGCAGGCTACAGTCAGTTGGCCGGCTGCGGGAGCTGCTTCGAGATCTCCGATCTTTAGACGGGGGAACTCCCGAGTCCAGTCCCGAACCATCTCTGCCAAGCCCGTCTCGCGTCTATCATTCCGAGCAATGCAACGATTTGTGGGGCGGCACATCTTCCCCTGATCAACCCGAGCTCAAACCAGGAATATCCATCGAACAGTTACTTGCCTCAGTGGGAGAACCGTCACATACCATCGAAACCATTCTCGATGACCAGCTCATGTCAATGTGGATGGGTGGCCCCGTGGCGTGAGTACCGTTTTCTCTTCCATCTATTCGCGGAAACTCGATTCCAGCAACACCGGGTCCTGGGACACATGTAAACTGGAACGTTAGCGGCCCCGTCGCTGTCCCGACCTTTGTCTAATCCAATAAGTGGCGGATGAACGCAGAAAGGTGCTAGTAATAGTGGTAATAATATATAGCTTATCTTATGTTTCATTGCTGCTTGAAATTGGACTGGAAACCGACCCCAACGTTGTCGCGATACGGTCTGGCGGTGTTTGGTATTCAACATAAAGTATAAGTTAAACATGTGCGAATGCGAACTCAAGACTTCCACATTTTGAGACCCTAGAGTTCTTCGAATATGGCTGGCACATGGAATGAAGTTCTCCAGACGATCTTGGAACCAAACGGCAACGCGGGATAAGGTAAAATGAATTCATCTATGTCTCAGTACGCAAAAACAGGAACAGGTCAACGCATCAACAACCAATCAGAACGTTTGGCGGGAGACGTTTTCTTACAGAATCTAACGAAAGCGCCCTCAGAAAATTCGAGTCGTCTCCAAAAAATTGGACAGGACGTCTGCAGCTCCAAGTTGTTTCTTGGTTTACCTACGAGGCATCGAGCCATCACGCTTCAACAGCAACGTCGGAAACGGAGGAACTTTATTTCAGGAAATTGATCGGGAACGACTCCAACCAAACGAACAATCTAAAAAAATGTGAGCTGTGATATCGGCAAAAATGGAACGAAAGCTGTGGTAGATGAGTATCTCTGGCGTCGGGCTTCGGGACGGCTTTGACAGCCATAGCCATCCTTAGCGCCAAATCGGCGTGCATGATCTGCCCACATCACTTCAACACCAGTTTCATTGCACAAGAAAAAAGGGAAAGCTCACCGTCAATGTCTTGTTCACATCGCTATTCAGCGAGTGAGAGTTCTGATTTGGCGCCCGTGCGAGCGCAGTTCAGCGTGAGTGCTCAGAGTGTTCGCTGACTATGAAAACCTTGGAGTTTCAGAAAACTGAGTTGTGTTGCGCACGGTAAAAAGTGCCGGCGCTTCATACTGTAGAGCGTGCAATTGAATCACATAATTCAGTCCTTCTTCTCTTGATTGGCCATTATCCACAATCTGATACGGCGGCGGGGTTTCTGAAGAACCGTGATGTAAGACTGGATATGCTGCGATGGGAAAATCAAGGTCTTTTAATCTTTCCGCGCAGATGAGATAGAATGAAGAACTCACGACTTGAGAGCCAGGAGCGCCTCGAGATTGTTCGCCGCTGATTGATCCAACGTAGTTGCGCGGTCGACGATACATTTAGTCACAGCGCTGGAATGCTCCGCAAGCTCAAGGGCAGCTTCGCGGCTGTTTTTCAAAGACTAACTTTGTGTAAGGAACAGTCCGGGAGACATGCCATAATTATAAATGTTCACCTGTGCTGTAGCGCAGATGACCAAGGCGATGCCCACGATCGGTTTCAGAAAATTAAGAGCAGGGCCGTCGCAAATGGCGCTAGCAGTAAGGGACGGAAGCTCGAGGATACTGTCTCTGCGCGAGATTTCTAAATATGCAGACGACTTCCCAGATTCTGTAGTCTGATAAAAACATTAATAAACACAAATGTTTCGCCAGAAAAGCGGGAGCTACGTACGAGCGTATTCAAAGTCATCTTCAGCTCCGCCTTCAGCCGGCGTCCTTCTTGGTCGAATATGTGTTCCATGAGCATCTTGGCTTTATTTCTGGACCGCGGATACTCGATGAACCGTCCGGCGTCGACTTTGGTCCAATTTCTGAAGATTTGCATCAACGGTAAAGATGGCGTGGTTTACGAGTAAAATATAGACGTCTCAAACAGCTCCAGCTGCTGGAGGATTTCGCGAGACAGAGGGAAATGTGCCATTTGAGTAATTGCTGTCTCGGTTTCGTTCACCGCATGAACTGCGAGCTTCTGAGATTTATTGTTTCCGGCCTCTTCGCAGTTCGCCAGTCAGGTTGAAATGCTTATTGACAACAAGACGACATAATCCGAGACGTAACGAATTCGCGGCAGCATGGCATAAGTACTTCGACCGCAGACGCAGCGATTGGATGAAACACATTTATGTCTGGTGCTGTGGCGCAGGTACGCAGACCCTCGGCAGTCGACACTGGCAGGGATTCGGCCAGCTTTCGAAGTATAGTAGCTCACGAGGTACAGCGAGACTGGGGGCGGGGGAGGAGAGATAGAGGGATACAGTGCTCGCAGTAGCTTCGGATGAGCGGAAGCTGTTGAAATCTGTTGGTTGCCAGTGACGAATCCAAGGCTCCTCCGCTGTAGACACTGGATTCCCACAAAACTGCTCCGGAAATGACAGCTCGCATCGAACATCCAATGGCCCACCATTCCCAGACTTGTTAAATACCAGCCTCCAAGTGGTTGGCTCGGAGTTGGGAGAATAATTCTTGGAATCCTCGAGGTGAGTTTCGCCGTGTACCAAAAATACTTATCCGCGATTTGGTCCTAGCGAACCGTCCAGCTTTGCGTTCACCCTGGGTATCAGCTGAGGAATTGTCATGTATTTGAGCAAAATGCTAGGACTTTCTGACCTTCGGTATTTCGAACACGTCGAAGTTGAAGTTGAACATGTTGAACATGTCGTCCACCAACTTCCCGTCTGCGAAACGAGAAAGAAACCAAATTCATGGCCAGAAAAACTCACACCAGTACTTCATTGTCGCTGCCGAATTTGTTTCCCGACTGCTCTTTTTGGAGCGAGTGGAGTTGAAAGTTGACCCTGAGTGGCTGTGCGAGGTACCGAAGCTGCCATCGCGATGTGACCGTCACCCCGATGTCACGCGGTCCAAGCGCATCACCATTTTCGCTGTTTGCGCCAATTTGCGCCGTCTTAAAACCGTCTGTATCTCCCGAGTATTTCCACTCTATTCGTGTGCGCTTTGGAGCGCTGATGACGCCAAGATGGCCGTTCGCGCTCACAGAAAAATTGTTTACGATCGAGTGGAGACACCCAGCGTGACCAGACCGCTGCTCAAGACGAATCACCTCACGGCAAGAACTATTATAACGTATATAATCGGTATTCATCAGCGTTCATACTTCGTACACAGCGAAACAAGTACAAGCGAAGAAGAGAGTCTACTAGTAGGCTAGGCGAATGAGCGACGTTTTTATTTTTACAGGTAGGATTCGAATTCGGATTCGGATTCTCGATCTGCGCGGGGTGGTCAGCTATGGCTTGTTGCGAGCGTGTGCAGTAGACTTGCCTTTACGTGGCCAAGTCGGTACGGCGGGGGGCTGAGGGAAGGTGGAGAGGGACAGGTGCGCCGAGAGCCACGGGTGATGAACGTATGATACTTGGATACAGTGCTGATTGTTCGAAGGTGCACAGGCGCGTGCCTGCGGGTGGGCACTGGGGCCGGCATATAATAAGGGTGCTGATACAGTCCATACGGCGGTTGCGGGTATCCTGCCGCGGACGACAACGAACGAAGGAAGAATGGTGGTACATGAGGAAGCGCGGGGAAGGACGGATGGATGGATGAGTGAGTGGGTGCGCGAATCTCAGTTGAAGCCGTCGAAGTGGCCCTTGAGGATGCGCTCGCCCATGGGAGACGGGGCCCTGCGCGGGCGACCGTCGGCGGCACTGATGGTGGCGGCACGGCGAGGGGACCGGGTGGACCGGCCGTCACGGCCAAAGGGGAGCGTGTTCTGGGTCGGACTGACAGCGGAGTTCGGAGGTGCGTTGGGCGGGGAGCGCTTTCCATCAGAGGGCTATTACGAGAAGAATGCATCAGCATGACAACGTGGAGGGCTCATAGACTGCAACGCACGTTCATGAAGCCGCTGGTGGCGAAGGGGGTGCTGAGGGAGAGGCGGCGCAGGAGGCCCTGGCCGCGCTCGGCGTGGGCGTCGGGAATGCCGCTGTTCGGGTTCTGAGCGAAGCGACCGGCAACCGCAGTGCTGGCGCGGCGGGCATGTGAAACCGCAGGCAAGTCCTTCGTGTCCTCTTCCTCTGCAGAACATGTGTAAAATCCCAATCAATCCGAGTAGAATAAATCAAGCACCTTCAAAGACAGGTAGCTTGCGGAATGGGAAGGTCCCGGGACTTTTGGTCGGAGATTGGGCCAAGAAGTACGACAAAATGGGAGAAGTGCCTGGGGACGCATTGATTCGAGGGGAAGCTGCGGAGGAGGACACAGGGGTGGGGATTTCCGTGGGAGAGCTCCCTGAACCCGACGATTCCGCAGAAGAGACCGACAAAGAGCGGGGCCGCCCACGGGGGAACGCCGTAGACATGATAGGGATTGGCTTGGAGGAGACGGTTCTCTCGGGGTGGGTACGGTTATTGGAGGACATGGTGAGATGATGGGGGAAGGTAAGAGAGCCAGATTCCAAATCTCGGCTTTATATATTGACTATTTCCGACGACTCACGTGCCCGCCTAATGAAGGAAGCAAATGGATCTAGATTCTCCACTCTGCAGGCTCGAGACTCCACACTGCTATGGGAATCGCTTCGAGCCCAGATACACCCATCGTAGACGAGTGGATTCGGCGGGGCTGGACATCGCTGATAGCCATTCCAGCGCTCCAGATGCGCACGGACCAGGGATCCATGGAATTCTCGATAGAACATTGCCGAACTGTTCCGCCACAATTATAGCGACCCTGTTCCATTCAAAAAAATCTGGTCGGAGACTTGCTAGACATCGAGTATATACTGCGGGAAATGCCTTATCCCGAAACTTGATAGCGCAAGATATCGCTATCGCGGACATATTCCACTTCCCCGCATCACCCCTATTACCCCGCATTCAGTTCCCCGTTGATAAACACGTGTTGATGGCTGATAGAGCTTCTGCTCGCCTGTATCTACCACTTCGTTCGGCAAAATGACAGGGAGTTCATACACTGTTGCAACTGTAACGCGCAGCAATGGTCGCCAAAGCAGAAGACCAGAAAGCTCCAGCCTTATCGCTGGAGACATTATTCAATGATGACCCGCGACGGCTGACGAGTTACGGCACCTGACGGAGTGTGAGATGCTCAATGACAATAGCTCTCAATAGTACGGTAACAAACAGCCAAGGCAGCTCGTGTGACTCGCTCAGCGAAAGAACGCGTATTCCCAACGTATTCCCAGCCCACTTTTACAATCTCCCTAAAATAGGCCATAAATTTCCCGGACCCAAATTCCCCACCAGGGATCCCCGTGCAAGCCCGCGCGGTCCCAGGAGAACACATCGTAAGGTCCCAGAAAGTTGACGTTTGTCAAGATTTAGCGTTGCGCAGGGCAGCTGACAGCTTGGATCTCCAAAGCGGTGCTTCTCATCCTCCAAACAGCCACGAATTTCAATTCAATTTAGCATCTTGGTTCCGGTGGGGAGCGAGGTTCCACGATCGATACCAAGCTTGGGCAGGATGCTCAGCTGACGCGTCCCAATACACACCGAAGCCAGTTTAAAGTAGCTGGCCTCGTTTCCAGTGACCACGTACATATGAGTGGAGGATTAGACCATGGCCGGTGTACGACCTGATGCACGACTTCATATCAACGTTCCAGGAAGCAGAGAGCATAATGGAATGATGCCCAGATCTCGGAGATATGCACAGAGACGCGGGAATAGAGGTCAGACTAGGCCGGAAGCGTAGGCGGTGAAATCTAGGTCGCCGAAAGGTTACCACAAACTTGTACCCTTGATTCTTGGGGCCTGCGCGTGCGTCAGATCTGCTGCAAGCTGCGCCTGGCAGCGACTGGCAAAAGGCGCGCTTGCGCTGCAGATCGAGGGGATCAAGCTTGAGTCGAGCCGTACATCGAGTGCGAAGATGATATCTCTGCGAAGGTCCGAGTCCGAATCCGACCTCCGCAGTAGAGAGAAGCCGTACGTCACATACATATATATCGTACGGCGTGAATATGGATAGACTGGTGGCGTCAGAGTGGGTTTACCGTCGGCCTGGGCTTGGGTCTTGCTGGTTAAAAATGCCACAGCTGATCGAAGTACGCACCGACTTTTACTTAGTGTTGGCCGCGGCGGAAGAGGCTAATGGTAAATATTACCCCTCTCGACGCGTCGGGCCACACAGAGAGGGCTGGCGGGACTGCCAAGTTGCTGCCAAGCGCGCAGATACGAAGGTGTACACAAACTTGACACAGACAGGAGCCTCTTTCCAAAAGGGCAGTGTCGGATAACGAAGTTGCTTGCCAAGGATTCGGAGTCTATGATCCAGAAGAGACTTTCGTATCCGCGACATCTTGGAAGGAGCGCCCAGTGAGACCCAGTTCGCAAATCCGGACAGCCGCTCGTGCCTTGGCATACTTAGCATGCGAGACGCTTCTCGAACTGACATTCTGATGAGACTTAATGTATGAAGATCTTCGCGAGGAAGTTTGGGGCGGAGAAAAATCGAAGGACCAGTTCGATGGCGACAGGGGTGGCAATGGATCGAGTAATCAGTTGGGAGACAAACTCCAGAAAAAAGAACGAAGTCCCAGTTAGATTGCGACCACGGTAACAATAGAGCCCGCAATTAGTTGGGTGGCAAACGGCGAGCCTGAGGACTTGCGATTCCAAAAAGCGGAGATCTGGCGATAGTAGAGTAGTAAATTAATTTTGTTACGGGACGCACATCGGAAAAAAAAATAGGCAATAGAGCGCGAGAGTTGGTTGGAGGTAAGTCGGAGATAAATGGAACAGTCCAGACTCCAGATCCATAACGTTACCTTTGCATCCGGAGAATAGTGGTCTCTTCCAGATCATATACACATCCTCCACACCTGAAGATGCGTGTCGGAAATGTCCATTTTCATGCTTGCGAAGTGTGCAGAACTACAGTCGCATATCGAAGGACGTCAGACGAGGAGAGCTTGAAAATGTGTCCGTGTAGAGCGGCATTTTATTGTGGGTACGCAGATCGTGGACCTTGTCAGCCAGGGTTCTGTTGGATACGCCCAGAGCTGAGCACCAGAAGCTGCACTGGAAGATCCACAGAAGTACCTGCTATGTTAGGGCCAACCCCGGACCTCTTACCCCCATGGATGTCGCAATCCACCATCTCATGCAGGTTCACGATGCTTCGGCTGTACAATTTCTGCCGGGGGCATTGATGAAGGCAATGCCAGACTGCGATCTCCCGGCCGAGATGGAGAGGACGGCAGTGGAGATCACGCTGGAGCAGGCAGCGAAGGAGGAGCCGATGTCCGTCGCGGTAGAAGCGGGGCGTATTCCGCCGTACACAATCTCCAAGAACGTGAGGCTTGTCTCGCTCGCAGAGGAGGCGAAGCGGCGTGGACACCCCAACCCATTCTTCGAACATCCCTTGGACCGTGAACGCCGTCTCGCAAGCGGAGACCTTATCGCCACGTTGATTTTCCAACCCGGGGGAAGAATCATCACAAAGAAGGTGCTTTCGGGTGGGGAGACAGCAGTTCTGACAGGATGGGGCGTGGTCCAGAAAAATTCCAAGCTCCAAGAATTCGAGAGCAAAGGTCCTTGGATTGATTATCTTGTCTATGCTGCAAATATGAGGATCGGGTCGGAGCGCGACAGGGAGAGGAATGTACCCGGTGCGTTGAGAGGTCAACACCATCCTGCATGCTTTTAATTCGTCCTTCCTTTCGCGTAGAACGCAGTGTCGCTGCCACCGTGGTACTCAACAGAGAAGAATTTTTGAAACACGGTGTCGGTCAAATCCACCTAAAACCCGACAAAAAAGGGGGGTCGACGACCGGGGGTACAATGCGAGCTGTAGGCAACGAATGGGTTATGCAGCGTCCATGATCAGTCAGAATCAATGGGAGTTTGAAGAACCTTAAACCCCCCAGATACACAAATGCCAGCAACCTGTAGTAATGTAACACGCAAGGAAAAAGTTAATTTCATCATTTGGCCTTTCTACTTCGACGAGTTGCTGTAATAGCCAAAGGTAAACAGTACCACTAACGTGACGTCGTGGTTGGCTGCATGTGCGTCCCAGGCCCTGGTTTTGCTGCTGGAATTGAGGTTTCGCGGATAAATGTAATACAAAATGGGGCTCACGCCATGTCGCTAGGCCGGACATCCAAATTGACATGAGCTGATCATCGAGAATGCTTTCGACGGCATATGATGGCTCAGTATACGATGGTTCTCCCACTGATGCAAGCAACTGTTCGATGGACATTCCTGGTCTGAGCACCGGCGATTGATCAGAGGAAGGTGTGGTCCAGAGAGTGGAGTATTGCGCGTGATAGATGCTCGGCGGGCTGGGCAGAGATGGCTCGGGATTGGACTCTGGAGTTCCACCGTCTAAGGATCGGAGATTTTGAAGCAGCTCCCTTAGCCGGCCGGAGGGTTGCACTCTGTCGACTTCTTTAGTATCGAAGTACATGACGAAAAACAAACGCCCACCTGGATGCGGCGAACCTAAGAATCTCCATAGCTGTTTCAACCCGAACGAGATCATTGTTGCGGTCTGTCAAGAGACCCGCTCGTTTGGTCCCCAGGGTGCATAGAATAAGAGTGACTCCGGAGAGGAACACGGCGTTCTGTTTGAAGCAAAAGATAGGTAGTCAAATATTGATCGCAGCAAGTAACATACGATGAGATCCAAAGGAGGTATTCGTTGGAGTTTTCTGAGCCATATATCTGCTGTGCGGATGATCGTGCGCGCCGCCCGTGCACAAATCGACAGTGATGGGGCACCTTGGATATTCACCCTCTGAATGTTTGGTCGGTGGATCTAAACAAAGGCCTCAGGATGGTTGAGCGACAAACAAATCAAGATCTGACCACTATCAGGATATGGTTGTATGCAATTTGCAATGTGGCGGCCTGGTCGAAGAACACTCCCTCCGGCGGATTTTCAGGATCCCATCGAACTGGATGAACGAATGGTAGCTCCAAAATATATTTCGAAATACTGGGACGTACGGTGCGGTGGAATCGAATCCACGAAGTCGTTCATAGCGGAGTCGAGCTTCGCAACCGTGCGCTGCTCCCACTCTGGGCCATCGTAACCCATCATCTTCTTCGACCGCTTCGAGCCATAGAGTTTGCGCAACGCATCGGCCACAATCTGGGTCTCCCAGTCTCAGAAGGTGTAGTTGCTCGGTGACTAGAGTATGTGAATATCACCTCGGAAAGCCGGACGTGGCACGTGAAGAACGAGAGCTGGGAGGGTTTTCCTATGGGCTGCGTTAATTCCCGGTCCCAATACTCTTCATCGACCTCCAATGGGAGGTCCACATCGTGGCTAGCAATAGTTGGAAAGGAACACGATAAGAAAATAAAAATCCGTACTCTTCAGGCTGAAGGCTTATTGGCCGTCCCAAGAATACACAGTTCAATCGATCAAAAATGACGAACGACCTGAGAAGTATCGTAAGACAGTGAGAGATTGGACACCAACAAATTACGGTACCAGAATACTCGCTTCCATAGTTCATCTTCAAGACCAGGCTTGCCGCCGGGAGACTTCCGTCGAAACTCGGCCCGTTGTTGAAGACAGCGAATACCAAGCCCCTATTATACAACAGTTTGTCGATTGTCCATGCATCATGAACTGGCTTACCAGATACGACCACGAGATCTGAGGAGTAGACGTAGCCTTCGCATACAAGGTCAACATCTGGATCGACGTGAGGGTGAATAATGGCCTGGGAAGGTGCACATACGAAATACATCTGGACTTCATGTATCGTCGGTTCCGAGAGCTTTAATGCTCTCCATGCTTCATTGGCGAACTCCCACCCAGCCGAAAGTGGCGTGTGGCCGTCTACAAAGACACGAGGGTCGTCCGAGTACTGAGATACACAGGTGAGCACCGTATAGGGAAAAAGAAAGTGCTTCGAAGCTAGCGTACTCTGGCCGCCACCGCCAACACCGATAGTAGCATTCCTCCGAATTTCATGTCTCTGAAGTGTAGGCCCTCCGCTACCGACCGCTCCATCGAAGGGCGATTCAAAATGGGAAGTGTCGGGTGTACATTCTGGAAGTATAAATCGAGCAGAGCAGCTATCAGGTCGTTGGCCGGATAGACATACCGCCGCTGTTGGTTGCACGCTTCTTGCTCCCACTGAAAACATGAAACTCGTTTGCGCGGGTTTGCCAGCTTGACTGGAAAACGCACAGGTAATAGCGGAAATAAAGGGGGACCTGGATAACTTGATAATGGTTGTCCGCGGACCTGTTCCTTGATCTGTGGATTGGTGAGTTGAGAAATATGTGCATGCTGCAGGCTCGTACCGCAATACTGTTGGCGAGCGCAAAAGTACTTGCCGAACCGAAGTGTTTGATTTTCATTGATTCAAAAGAAAATTGACCGAAATGTTCCGCAAGGTCATCACCGGTGAAGGCCTGGTCGTCCGAAGGCTCTCCAGTATCAGAAACGGCTGCTGTCTCCGGAGTGCTGGTCTGAAATATGGAGGCATTCCTGGGCGAATCATCTTGCTCCTGCATGGAATGCAGCGGCCGGAAACAGCGAGAACACATCGACAAAGACCGTAATCTGTCTTTCAAGGACGCATTTTCCCGTTTCAAAGACGTATTCTCTTTTGTGAGTTCCTCCACCCTCCTTTGAAAAGATTCAAATCTTGGGCAATTGATGGCATGCCAGGGGTGGCACTTACGTAGCCTTCGGACCGCGCTTCTTTTGCGGTTTCGAATAAGTGCATGCTAGACCAAAAGTAGCGCAATTAGAGCATCCGTCGAGCGCATTCGTGGTAGGCAGCTCTTTGCATCGAACTGTGGAAAAAATCAGCTGGAACGCGCGGTACGGAAGATGAACGGCCAGACTTTTCTTTTGCCGACAAAGATCGCAGGAGTGTACTCGGTTCCGCTGCTTTACTGGGCCCCAGTTGACTCGAGTAGAGTTCTGGGGGTCCGAATGAGCCTCGCCGTGGAGTTCGAGCCCATTGTCGTGCGCCATGTACGATTCAGTCTTCGAAGCACCGTGTCAAAGCTTATTGATAGATCTGATTGCCGGATAGTCTAGCCACCTGAGCTAATACTGGCCAAGACGCGGACGAGTTGTCGAACGTCACAGAATAGCACGGAATGCACACAGATCTTCGCCTGCAATGCAGCACTAGGCACTTCAGAAACTAGAGATGTGCTGCCAGAGGAGGTACTTAACTCTTGAGATAATTGGACAGAACTAAGTAGTAGCGGGATTGAATGGATACAGCACGGATATGACATTCAACGGAAAGGGAGGGGGAAGGAATCGAGTTCTGATGTATGTGGAACAATTTGTGTTGTTCCAGGTCGGGCTTCGAGCCCGAGCCCAACCCGTGATTCGGGGTTTTGAATCTGACTCCGGCGAGCAGAGCCCGAGCCGACTTCGAGCTCAGGGCCGTGAAAAAAGACGCCACAACGGAAAAAGAACCTGTGTCCCTCTACGGATATCAGCTGGGGAAGTCGAGAATCAAGATGGGCAAGCAGCGGAGCAGCGGCTCTTACCTCGGCTCGAACAATCGCAACAAGGTCCACGACGAGCCGGATGGACAGAGGAGAGGATAGCCACCATGGTAATAGTATTGCGTAAGACATGGACTCGACGGCTGATATACCCAAGCCCGTCATATCCAAGAGCATTCTTCCGTCCCCAGGTAAATATCCATTCCTTCGTCAGCCAAAACTCGAAGCCTCCCCACCACCAATTCGTCGGGCATGCGCGGCAACAGCGAGGAAGTCCAGACCAATCGGAAGCTGCGCAGGGGAGTAGGACGCACCGTCATCATGTCAAGCAGCCGAAGCAGCGTGTTGTGGGAAAATTCTTCATCACACCCGTTGTCCCTCTTCTCGCACTGTATCGCAAGACTCTGGAGCTCCGGAATAAAAATGCCCGTGCCTTGGCTCATGTCGCCCAAACGGACGTCGTCGCCCAAGAGGCTGAGCGCGTGTACGACGTCCTGCTCGTCCCACTCAAGTAGGGTCAGTGTCTCCAACGTCGGCATGGCTTGCAGGGACTCTTGGAGCTCCCGATCATGGTGTGGCAAGAAAAGTGCCGGATATGGGCCTATGGTACTTTGAGCGGTCAATGAAAGCCGGGAAAGATTCAATGATTTCGGACTCGGTGCCATCTTCGCGGCCTAGAACAAGGGTCTCCAGTGCGGGCAAGGCCAGGTTGTTGAGGATCATAACAGGGCATCGATATGGTTGCGATCCTGTCGTGAACAGTTTGAGCGACTTCAAGAAGACACAATCCACGAGAGACGGAATTTTGGCAAGGATTTCAAGGTGTTCACGAACGCTGAACGATATTCCAGTGAAACTCGTGAGTTGTCCGTAGGGCAGCTGAACATGATCCAGTCGACCGAAGTGGTGCATAATTTCAAGCACGAGATAGAGGTTTTGGAGGCCAGGTGCGACTGCAAAGAGGGTGATGGGCTCGAATCCGCGTTGTGGCCTGCCTCTGGCCTCGCACCCCAGTCCTAGTAGGCGGAACCGAGGAGAAGATGGGTTAGATGCAGGAGTCCGCCAGTGGGTATGGTGCCGGCCAGGTCGCGCAATCCCGTAAGAGGGACATTGAGCTCAATGTTCTTCCAACGCCGATGATGAGGAATAATTCTGGACAGGACTGCCGATCCGAAATTTCTGAGTTTTTTCCACCACAACGTATCGTCGTAGACGTCGCCATCCCAGTGGTGTAGGCGAATCAAAAGCGGACGGCCTTGTGGGCGGGATAGCCAGAGGTCTACGCCCTCAACAAGGCGATGTTTTGCCGTCCGTAGCGAGGGACCACGAGCTCCACAGGTCGGGCAAGGAGAGGGCGATATCTCTCCACTCGCGACACACATGCGACAGAACAGCGGCTGGGTCAAATTCACCGGGAGCGAAGGAAAGATCGGAGAGGCAAGCGAGCAATATTTGTGAGATGATCTGCCAGTGGTACCGCGTCGACGGAGAAAGTCAGTGAGTCGAGAAGGGCCTGTCGTTCCGCCTGAAGTCGCGCGATTTCTTGATCTATTTCAGATATCCGCATGCGATGACGGTGCGAGGACACCATGGCGGCGTATGAGAAGTTTTATACACGTTTAAGGCCGTGAGACGCGAGTCGCGTGAGCTTCCTGGGGACTGCAGTGTGCCACACCGTACCTCCAGGCTGGTTCAATTGTTGTTTTCGCGACTCTCACCAATTTTTCTCGTTCTTACGCGTCCTGATTCTCGCCCCAAGAGCACACAGCAGATCGAGGTTCTGGTAGAAGGAAGGAGCAAAGTGGAGACCATCAGTGCCGCGCATGTGACATACGCGTAACGCGTCTTTCTTTGCACCCATCAACTTCTCTCCCCGGAAAGACGCTTTTGTCACGTCGGATTGTTCCGAGTGATGGGATGAATTGGGTCTCGGTTAGAATTGGGCCTCGGTCTTGGCTGTACTTATACCTCCGTCGGGCCACATTATTGACAGCTTTCAAACCAGATCGGCGCTCTCGTCAACCTCGTCAACGATCGGCGTTGCCGTGCTCGCCGCCGCCTCGGCGGTGAGTGCGGCAGCGCACTCGGTTAATTTCCAATTTTCTGTGCTCGTCGACAACCCGCCCTCGGCAGCATACACCCTTCTACTTATTGCCTGCCTCTTGCCCTTCGCCTTTGGTACTCGCTGGTGGGAGTGGGCCGGCCTCATTTCCTCCCCTATGGCAAATACTGTTCACATTAGTACCTCCCAATTAGCGGCAGCGGCAGACCAGGAGGTATTCATCTTCCCCACCAAGACCGGTGGTACCGAGGAACGTACCTTGTAAGCAATTTAATCTTGTGCGCCGTGTGATTGTACATAACATTTCGCTTGTAGCAATGGCAAATCACAGGAACTGCTGAAGGACATGTGCCGCGACTACGGGCTCGCTGTCAGCGGCAACAAAACCAAGCTCAAAGCTCGCCTTCAGGAATTCAGCGAGAAGTTTTGTAATGACCCGGCAAGCTGGTACGTTCTTGACACAAAACTTCCACAATCTGTTAATCTGACATATAAAATATGTATCAGTGACTTGAAGCCCGTGAAACGCCGTAACCACAAGGGACCTCGGGAGGGTCCCAAGAAAGCCCAGCCGAAGCAGTCAGCCACTCGAAGGGCTGCGATAATTGATACCGAACGTGTCACGGAACGGTCCAAGGACAATCGGACCACAGATGAAATAAAGGACCTTTTACGTTGGGTACGTCTATCTCAAAGATTCAAATTCCGTGCAGTCCTCAGCTTATGCAACGATGTAGGCGGATCGTACCCTGGCGCGACTCCCTTACAAACCTCCGAAAGTCGACACTATGCCACAAATACTCCCGGTTCCCGGGTCTTCGCAGGTTAGTTGTTGTTACAGTCTTTTGACTGACACCTCACATCTCAATTTAGAGTAGCCCCGGCCTTGCTGATCGCAGCCTC
Organism: Mycena olivaceomarginata; assembly: GCA_029378375.1. Lineage (NCBI taxonomy): Eukaryota > Fungi > Basidiomycota > Agaricomycetes > Agaricales > Mycenaceae > Mycena > Mycena olivaceomarginata. Next base: position 82,920 of record JARKIC010001663.1, on the reverse strand, counting down.
CATGAGCGGTTGCACACAATCGAAAGTCAGCTTGCCGCAATCACTGCTACATCCGACATCCCAGGCGTATATCAGACTTTCGCTCAATCCTCCATGTTGGCACCATTCCCGTCTCATCCAGGGGACTATGTTGTGTACGACCATCCCACTGAATCAGTGCAGAGTTTTTACCACGAGATCGTAAGTAATAATTCCCATATTGACATTCCGAATTCTGACTAGTTCTCAGGAAAATATGGACTTCCCAAGCGACTCGACCTGGTCCGGAACTTCTAATCGTCAAAGTATACACATTGGCCACCCGTTCTACACCGTCCCGACTTCTCAGGTCCAAGCCGACATCCCTCCTAAGCCCAGCTCCCCCTTGGGTATTCCCGCTCCGAAAACCACTCCCAACAGCCCGACTCGTTCCGTCAAGCTGGGTGACGGCACTGCCATAACCATTACCGTAGATGAAGTTAAGCAAGTTTGCATCCCCGCCACATCCTTCGCCGAAAACATCGAACGTCTCAATCAAATGTGGGATGACACATCTGCGCACTGGAAGGCTGACTCGGTGGTGAAGATCAATACCCTTTCCATTGCCTTGATCTACTGGCCCGAAATCTTCAAGAAAACCGGGCTATGGTCTGCGCACAAATCTAACTGGACTGAATGGAAGGTGAGTTCAGGTTCTTGATTCGCTTGCTGGGATTAACCAGCTCCCAGTTCCTCGTTGAGCGTTATCGGCAGGGAACTCCCGAGGAGTTTTGGACGACGTTCAGAACTCCAGACGGCGGCAAGATGTCTTATACCGCCATCTGTGCCAGGCTCCGGAATGAACGCAAAGATGCAGATGAGGAGCTTGTGAAACAGGCGAAGTTGGAGTACGGTGAAGATTTCGGGGTAACCTTTAGCTATCGCTGCAGCAAGACGAATGCTCAGGTCGTCATGAGCAAAGCCAGTGCTATTGCAAAAGAGTACAAGCGCCTTCGCGCACTTTAATTATATCCTCAATGTCGTCATGTTTCAAGGCGTCTTTCTAATTCTTACCAACTACCTCTTATATTTTGTTCAGAATACACCTTTCTTAAATGCGAATCAACAGTTTTCGAGAAAAATAGAAGGACATTGGTCTAAGTATGAGGAGTAGCAAATTTAGCGACCGCATGCACAAGTTCTGCCGCACGCAGAACACCTCTCCGTGATTTTCTGGTTTGGGTTCAGAAAATTCTCCCGCAACTCTGTAGGATCGTCGTTCCATCCAATTAAATACTTGACAATTGTCAAGTTGGAGAACTCCGCACTCCATCCGCCCCACTCACAAATACGGCGCAAGCTCCATCGACGATGAGATGCGAAGTATTGGCAACCACCGCGGCGGAAAGAATGCGTGCCATACGGGTAAGGATCCAGTTTGATATCAAGGAGATTGTTACGAAACATCTCCAGAAACTTCTCCGACTTCTATACGTACCAATTAGTGAAGGAGCATGCCGCCTGAATGTCCCGTACATACCATGGGTCTGCTTGAATCACCAATCTGATCGCGAATGGTGATAGTGGGAAAAAGATAGCCCTTCTCGATCCTGGAGCAGGCCAGCCACGCCGTCAGAGCCCTCACGGGACACAGATGGGCTTGGTCCTCAGGAAGTTCATGCAGCACGAACGGTTTGATTTCTATATTGTTATGTCAGCTTGGACAATCATCAGGGAACCGAAAGAAATACCTCCGTATTGGCTGGTCTTTCGGAAGGGCAAGGTCAACTCAAATGATTTCTCACTGAGCCAACGGAGGTCTTGCATTTGGATCTTGAGGGCTTCGTCAAAGCGAAGTAAACATAGAAAGGAAATGATGTATACAGGGTGTAGCATGCGACGAATGCGTCCACCTCCCCACTCGTTGGGATCCACGGGGGTGTTGCGCGTACGGCGTACAATGGGTCTGATTTCTGCGACCTCCGGCTTGTTATTATAATGATAGAGGTGCCCAAGGATTTCCTACAACAGTTGCATGTCAGCTCCGATTTGAGACCCCGAAATAAAAAAGAAATGTACCGGAGTAATAGCGCGAGCACTGGTGGCCACCTCTCCTGCGCGGACCTGCGGGGCATGTGCAATTAGAACTACTGTCGCACCGCATGGACAACATACCTTTTTCTTCCGTAAACTAACCATGTAGCGCGAAACATCTTCGGAAATGGAAGGATTGCCGACCATTTTGCCGCTGAGTTCACTCTTCTGCCAGGGAAGAGATCCAAGCCCGTTGAGGCGCCCGAACCCGTAAGTAGCTGCGGCACGCATTTTCTGAGCATGGCTATATGAGTCGCGTGGAATACTGGAATTCTTAGTCTTTCCATCCAGCCCTATATCGTCGCAGCTCAAATAGAAATCAGTTGTACATCTGACACCTTGGAATTGAGGACATACCTATTCATGATCCACGCAACAATGAAAATAGCCGACTGGGGGTGTGGTGTATTGGTGAAGAAATGTTCGCCCTCTTTGATGAAGCCTTGCGTATGGGCAAACTTTTCACAGAGCTTGTGGAGCCTTGAAATCGGGGTGAGCAATTTAAATAGATTGAAAGACAATGATACCGTTTGTATTCAGCGTCGGTGCTGTCCACCACACCCTTGGACGCCTCCTTGATGATGGAACGCAAATCGGCCATCTTCGCGTCGCCGTCCGCGTCACCGTCCGCATCTTCTGGTGCCTCATCCTCATCCTCGTCTTCGCCATCCTCATCCTCCTCCCCACCTTCATCATCACTATCCCCGCGTGAGTCGTAGGCAATAGTTTCTTTCTCACCCTCAATATCATCGTCAACCTCGTCCTGAGCGGGAGCGTCATCACCACTCATGGGCTGACCACACATAGCGAGACGAAGGCCAGAGTATTCAGGAGCCTCCAGGATGAGGCGGGAACTCATGATGACGGGGGGGAGGAAAGAAAGGATACATCATTAGGAGAAATAGGAACAGTGTTATATACCATCGAGCATGTCTCACTCGGATTAAAATTCACCATCCGAGTCTGAGATCAGCTCCAGGACTTCTTTCCCCTCATAGGTAGTATTCATTATTGTATACCGCGTTTCGTGCACGCGTCGCAAACCTGGAGATTCCGTTAATATATAGTATGGAGAGAAATATGTCTCACGCACCATTTTTAACCTCGGATGAAGTCGAGCTTTGTCGCCGATTAAGCGCGAGGCTCATTACATGACCTAGAATGGTTCGTGGGCAGCGGAACGATAAATAAAAAGGATACTGACCTTCTTGATTTGCAGGCGCCACCGAGCTGGATGAAGGAATGCTGGGGTGCGAGGCATTGATTGCCGGCTGCAAGAGCCTCTCTCTTTTCCGACCAGGCCTGTTAGCTGGAATTGCCTGGTTAGAAAGAAATTGATTAAGATGAATATAGGCATACACTGCACGCAGATATAATCAAGCACTATCGCCGGGGATACGTGCTCCAGCATCGCTTTCGGGACCCAGACCCGAACCTTTGGAAGAATTGAGGTGAGCCATGCAGCAACAGTCGTCTGAGAGCCCTCCCCAGGATCACGTCTGCCGGTAATGGCGTGTAGCGCCGAGGTGAGGATGTTCGGGTCGAGGTTCAGTGTGAGCCGTAATTCCGCAAGGTACCCAGTAGATTTGTGAGATCGATTGCCCACAATGCTTTTGATGAGGGATGCCGATTGGGGAGGTGGTGCACCCTCATCGATAGCCAAGGCTCTATGGGTGAGTTCCCGGATAACCAAGCCTGGAAAGAGGCGCTCGGCAAAGTGGGTGAGGATACCGACACCGTGGCCCCAGCCGAAGTGATCTTCGGCAAAGCGGGCAAGAATGTTGAGTCGTGGGGGGCGATACGTCAAGGTCTTCGTCGTAGGGCCTTCCACGACGATTGGATGCAGATAGAGATTGACTACATCGAGGTCGGGGAAATCAGCTGGAATATTGCTTGCCAGCTGGTTGTATCAATGCGAGAGATGGCCGGATGCATTCGTCCGAAGCTCTGAGCGCAAGGTCTCGCGCCAGGTCTCCAGAAACATCGTGGACTCTAGGCGAGATCGGCCAGAGAGACCCGAGACGAGCTGCCTGCCAAGGCCGGCGCGCGCAAGGCCTATTGCCGTAGTAACCCCACAGTTACGTAGTCCATCCTGCAATAGATGTGAGGTCTCGCTCAATTGACCTAGATGGACTTGAATAACTTACCGAATAGTCCCCGCCAGCAAGTAATGCAATTAGAACAAAATCGTCCCGGGTCAAACCCAGCATGGTGGAGATGTCGAAGGCCGAGTAGCGCGAGGCCTCGAAATTCTCATTATCCTCGGAACGACTGCAAGAATGTCGAGTTAGTAAAACATATCAATAGTGCCGTGCAGACGTACATGCGCAACACAACACTTGCTCCAAAAACAAACGAGTCCGAGTCATCCGTGAGAATGGCATCGACCCGGACAGGTACTCCGTTGGTGGTCATCATCGAAAGCGTGGCCTCCGCTTCACCAGGAGCCTGAAGGATCAATGTCAGTATGAACATTGGCGGGAAGACAGAAAACGTACCACAAGCCAGTCAAACCCAAAACCATCCAACATCAGCTGGAAGGAGCTCGTTAACCAGTGGTCGTTTCCTTTGATGAGCTTGCCGCGCTTGACGTTGGGGCGCTGAGGGCCATCGAAAACAAAGCAGGGGAGGAATGGGCCCCTGAAAAGTCGGCTACACCGAGCAAAGAGCGCTACAAGCTCTGGGCTTTCCAAACTGCCATGGCGGTAGCATGCTCGATACATCCAGCCACTACAAACAAGTTAGAAGGGCATTCATTGAACCCGATTGACTTTACCTTGCATCGATGCCTACACGAAAGCCACGCCGCCCCGTGGCATTTGCAATAAAGCCCGTTCCCACTGCGAGATTGTCCAGAGAAACTTTCTGCTCCACGGGCTCTAATTCCTGCAACGACCATTGAGCTGGAGTAAATAGAAGAGACAATCAAATACCTTCCATAGACCGTCGATGCCCATCGAAGTTGAATACAGGAGTGTCTCGTAGTGATCGAAGGGCCCATCGTCCGAGAACCCTAAAGAGGTAATTAGCAAAGTGGGTGCGCTTGGGAACAAAAGAACTCATACCCGGAACTTGCACCTTGAGCTTCGCGGAGGTACCTGGGATGGAGCGTGCCTCGCACCCCACGACCATCTTGGTGCGCCAGTGATGCACCGTGATCACATCATGCTCGTACTTCCGGGCCCGCAGGAGCAGCAGTTCAGCCGTCCACGACGCGTACGATGTGGGGAACGACTCGTACGAGGACGCCACGGACGACAGCGGGCGCGGCACGATGGTGTACTCCGACTCGGACGAGCTCTTGCCCTGCGACGGTAGTGGCCCCAAAGACAATTCAGACTATGAAGAGGTGGAGGAATAGGAAGGTGTGGTCCCGCAGTACGAGCTGTGGGTGACCTCTGAGATGTCCGACGACGCACAGACATCGTACCCCGTCTGGTTCGTCGAGTACGTCACCGGCGTCGCCCCGCTTCCTGTCCCAGTCCCTGTTCCACTCCCACCAGCCCCATTCCCACCATCCGACGGCCCCGCGCTACTATTCTCCTTATCATCCCCTCCCGAGTCCGACGTCAAAACGGAGCGACTGTACCCCGAGCTCGTCAACCCCAGCCCAGGCGGCGGAGCACGTCCCTCGCGCGCGAGAACGTCGTCCCAGTCACGGTGCCCGTGCTGATGTTGGAGACATAGCTGTAGCTCGAATACGTCCCCTCCGACCCCGACCCCGACCCCGACCCCGACCCCGACTGCGACTGCAACCCCGAATAATCACTGCGACTCGCCTAGCATACTCGTGCTCCCCAGCCCGCGGTACAAAAGCGAGCTCGGCGTGACGCTGAACGTCGCCATGGCGGTCGTTGTAATCGGTGAGCGCATCGGGCTGCCGCTGAAGCTGGTTGTGGTGAACGTCGGCGTCCCCAAGCGCGTGAACACGCTCGCAGACAAAGTCGTGCCTGTGCGCAGGCCCACGCTCGGCGAATAGGGTGTCCCCGTTCTGCACGAGAAGCAACTAGTCCCGGTCCCACTCCCACCGCTGCTGCTATGGCTGCTGCTCGATGCAAACTTGTGCCGGGCAGACTACGGCGGAGCACGTACGTTGTCGGGCAACGGGTGCGGGCGAACCGATATAAGCGCGGTGGATGACACCCAGGGCTCCATTGCGAACGGCGCCGGAACGACTTGGTTCTGCTGATAGAGAGATTAAAGACGGATCGATGATGAGACTTGAGGGAGCATGCCTACTTTTGTAGAGGCCCACATCGCGTTCGCCTCCCGTCCGGGGGGCGGTAAGTCGGATGCTTTGGATAGACGGGTGTTTGCGGGGGGACCCTCGATGGCAAGTAAGTCCTAGATGTATCGTGAGTGTAAGGAATAAATGGACTGAATGAAAATTACCTTGCACGGCTTGGGGAACACCGTCTCCAGTACGTCGGGAAGATGTTCTATGCAGCGTTCAAGGACCCGGCACCCGAAGGGATGAGACGCGAGGTCAAAAACGTGCCCGCTGAAAGCTGAGATGAACCGAGACGTGTTCTATTATTTTCTGTACCACCTTTTGTGAGAAAATAAATCAGCGGCAGGTGGAGCATGATAAGGGATGAAGTACATGGTTGCCGTTCGATTGGGCTGGCCGAAGGATGCGATGGAAGACAAATTGGACGCATACATGTTGCAACTTGAGCATTTGCGAGACATAGCCCAACCCTGCGTTGTACGGCTGAGGGGCTGCTGCTGGTACCCCGGCGGCGGCGCGCTGCCGTACCGGGGCGGGGGGTACCCTCGACCCAAGAAACTAGGTACTCGGTGAATGTGTCGCGTGTCCGCCTGTGTAGCGTGTGTGCGCGTTGAGTTTGTTGGCATATGTTTAACGGTGGCAGCTTGTGGCGCGAACACGTGCTTTGAGCGGCCTGGCGCGACACATTGTCACACAAGCTGTCTATTCAACACCGAAGCGTGCCGTCGTCGTCGACCCGAACCGCACCGTCTCTGCCGGCAAGGTGCGCGCTTGAACCAGATAGTCTTTCTCAAATGACTCACTCGACATCGGTGCCATCCGCACATATCCAGATAACTACATGCCTCCATCGTCATCAAGGACATTATCTTTTCGATGCGGCCTCGTGGGGCGGTTGGAGAGGTGGTGGATGCTGCGATGCCAGATGCGACGGCATAGAGGGAACGACTGAATACAATACGACTCACGCATATGTATTATTGCATGCTTTGTAGACTGAAATCTTGTTGTCAAGTTATCGCTTGCTGGTAAGAAGACATCGTGATTCATTGTATCCCACAATCGTATGCTGTCTAGTGTTCAACACCGCGCGGTAATTAAGCGTGCATGCATGCATATTGGATTGGGCATAGCAGGGTACATGACATGAGACAAGGAAGTGCGGCGAGGGTGGATGGATCACTCTGCGGTCTTCTTGACGCGCTTTACTGCGGTCTTCTTGACGCGCTTTACTGCGGTCTTCTTGATGCGCTTTACTGCGGTCGTGTTTTCTCTGCGAGTCTGTTAGGATTGCTTGTGGGTAAAAGACTGGAACTCACCTGAGCCATTCTTGAACCGCCTGGAAATGTCCTTCAAGTAGCGCATCCTGCCAGTGCGGCGCGTGTCTGCCGGTGCGGCGCGTGTTTACCTGTGTGCAGAGGTGTAGAGCCGTGAGGCAGAACTAGGTGCCTCGTGAAATGTTTGTGCCATAAAGGGAACGTAAGTGGAACGTCTTTTTTGCTGGGGGTCTGAGTTTCGAGGATCATTTTAGCAGGGAAAAAATGTCTTTGGGTATCGAAAATGGGCATCAAGAGACAGTCCGAAGGGACGTAACAAGACAGTTCAGCGACCGCGTCATCCACGGAAAGATAAGCGATGAGTGATATTAATTACTTACGGCTGCCTTGAGGCTGAGATCTCATTTGATTTGATTCATTGCAAGCCGGAGACTTGAGCGCCCAGGTGCATAAGTATCTCGTGCACTCTCTGTGCACTCTCTGTCTGTCTCCCTCTCCCGTTCATTTTTCGCCCGCCCCCCACTCATTCAACATCTGACATCCTTCTGCTCAAAAAGTCATGCCGCCGCCTCCATTGTTTCCACCCTCCTCTTGGGAAGATTATGCCAATACCAGTGGCTTTTGCATTGCACGGTACGCATTTTCTTCATGTCCCCGTGCGCTTTTTTCGTGCGCTTTTTTTCCCCCCGATTCACTAGCACATTGCGTGCGCGTTCGAGCGAGCTACTTTCTTGATCTCTCTGCTTAATCCTTCTTCCTTCTTCACTTTTCTGCCTCTCCCTCCTCCCTCCCCTCCCTCCCGCCGCGCCGCGTCCCTCCCTCTTTCCCCTCTCCCTCCTTCGCTTTTTTCTTCCGCGTTTTGCTTCCGTTGGTCGATCGTTGGCCGATCGATGGCTCGGGCGAGTCGCCCGTTTGGGTTCGCCTGTGTTTCGGGCCATCGCTCCGTCGATCGCCGTCACATCACCGTAACATCAACTGAACTGTCTTGTTCGGGTGTCGAAGATTCACTTCTCAGCCGCCTCGACGTCCACCTCAAAGTTGCCACTTGCTCTTGCCACCGTTTCGCACGACGAGCTTGTCCTGATCGAACTCCAGGGCAAATTTGAGGTCGAGTGCACCAACGACAGAGCTGAGCACGATGGAAAGCTTGTTGGCCGACTGTCCATCGACGATGCTGCAGTGCGATTGACACTCTTTGTCGGTGAAAAAGCTGAGTCTGACGCACCCACAGAAGCGACCGACGCTCGTGATCGGGCACCACCTCCTGGAGGGCAAAGTTGCCCAGTTGCCCAAGCCGCTTTGATACGGCGCGTGGCAAGCACCGAATCGGACGCGATGGACTAGGATTCCGGCGAGTCGGAAGGAGGAGAAACCTCGAAGGCGTCATGGGACGCAATCGCGGCCGTGAAGCACAAGCTTATGTTTTCAAAACGACCAATGCCCATCGTCGGGCGCCCCGCATAACCACCCGGCGAACACTTCTCTTTGTAACTTCAGCCTTCGATCACAGTTTCGTCTATCCCAGTGCTGTTCGCGTTTTCTTCGAATCCATCGGGTTCGAACTGCAGCAGTAGTCCGAGTTTGGATCTCTACCATGTTACCTTTAATTGGTCCATGAAGTCCGCGACCTTGGTGGATTCGATAGGAATGAAGGGGAAGGTACATCCCAACATCAAATAACCAAGAAGTACTATACTTGGATGATTGATACTCTCTCGCATCGAAATTGCTGTCTCCAACCCTCCACACTGTCCCAACTGCCTCACTCGACCCCGCATACATTTACTGCCGTCCTAACCGAGCTCCAGAAGAGTTGTGTTCGAATCTAACTTCGACCTTGGAAGATCGTTGAACCGGTTCGGGCTGGTGAATTTTATTTGATCGCCGAAAAGATCTTCAAGAAGCGCAAACATTATTGACTTCAGTACGATATGCGTAAAACATGCGGGTCGTTCGCTGGCTGAGATTTTGATCACAATGAAACTCGCTCCACGCAGGAGAAAATGATTTTATACGATCTCACAAACGTTACAGTTTCACCTGTGGGTAGTGCTATGGTGCTCTAAAGCCGTTGGACCAACTCGCATCCCCACCATAAATATTCCTGTTTTCAATATACGCATTCCAGGGGCCGATGTCCCTGTATTCATTCAACGATCAACATGGACCTGGATGGGGAGTCGAACAAACAGCACTCACGCAATATCCACCGGGGCAGCCATCCACATCGACATCAATTCATCGTCGAGCATTTCTCCGTTTGATGCAAGCAGCTGTTCGATAGACATTCCGGGTTTGAGCGCAGGTGAATAGTTCGGCTCGAAGGACAGGGTCTCGTCCCGGAGATCGAAGGGTTGGCCGTAAGAGGGTTGGTATTCGTCCGGAACGTTCTGAAGAAAAGGCACAGGGCAGGTGAGCGCTGGAACTGCCTTTGTCGAGGTATTGCAGTCGACACAACTAGGCTGTGAGTCGTGATTCGGCGGCAGCGCGTAGGTCAGAGGTAGAGGCAAAGGTGTAGGTCCGTCCAGAAACCACAGTTCTCGAAGCAACTCCCAAAGTCGTCCAACCGGCTGCAATCTAACCATGGTTCGTTCGGTATTGACCTGTATCACGAAAATCAATAGAAACGGCTTACCTCGATTCGGCGAACTTGAGGATCTCCATGGCCGTCGCAAGTTGGAGTAGATCCGCGTTTTGATCCATCGGGAGCCCTGCCCGTTTGTTTTGCAACATGTTGAAAACAGTAATAATCCCCGAGATGAACACCGGGTTCTGTTTGAAGAAAAAAGGATGAGTACGATGATACACCAAAGTTGGAACAGCAGAATAGATGGCATACGATGATACTGGGGAGAGGTATCCGTTGGAGGTTACCGAGCCAAATATCCGCTGTATGGATGATCGCACGGGCTGCGCTTGCGCACAACGCCAGTGAACCTGCGACGATCTTATTTTGATGTAGGGCCGGTGGATCTAAACCGAGGAGTAGATCAGTGTGGTGGGTGATGAAATGCTAAGTCGAGTTCTGACCGACAAAAAAATGTAGTTGTATGAGATGTGAAGCGTGGCTGACTGGTCGAAGAACGTGCCCTGCGGCAGATTTTCAGGATCCCAGCGAACTGAATGGGAATTTAAACTTGGAATTGGAAGGAGAAATAGGGTGAGATGTAGATGACGCACGATGAGGCGGAAGGGACTTCAAAAATTCATCCATGGCCGCGTTGAATTCCGAGACCGTGCGCCGCTCCCAAGCCGGACCATTCAAACTTGGTGTCTTCGATTTTCTTGGGTCATGCAGTCGGCGCAAAACATCCCCATAGATCTATCATCCAAGCTCAGAAGAATGAGTAGCGGGCAAGAGCGGTTATGCTCACCTCGAAGAGACGCAACTGGTATACGAAATACGAGAGCTGAGAGGGCTTTCCGAGCGGCTGGGTGAATCCCTGATCCCAGTACTCATCGTCAACTTGCAGGGGCGGCGCAGGATCATAACTAAAGGCAGTCAATAACCAAGAGAACAAGAAAAAGCAAAGGGAAGCTCGTACTCATCGGCATGAAGGCCCGCCGGCCGGCCCATACAAAGCGACAGCTTTCTCTCCACGGTAACAAAGACCCTATAGAGTAACTTGCGTGAGGCGAAGAGAAACGCCGCATCGTTGAACTCGGCTGTACATACCAGAATGCTCGCTTCCACAGTTCGGTTTCGGCGTTCGGTGGTGGATCGTCATTTGGCCCCTTGCGGTGCACACCGCGCTGTCGGAGAGAACGAAGACCCAATCCCTACGAGGTACCATAAGTATACCAAACTCGGTGCAGATTGTGTGGGCTGACGCACCATGTACAGCATCGACACTTGAGGCGCAGATGTTCCGAGGAAGAAAAACGTCAGGAGCTGAAACAAGCTTACTGTAAGGAAGAGCAGCGGGATTGAGTTAAGCATGCATGCAAGCGTACACAATACATCTGCACTTCGTGTATCGTCGGCGGAGACAATTTTGGCCAGATCCGCACTTGGCTGGCAAATTTCCAACCAGAAGAAAGAGGCGTTATCCCATCCACAAAGACACGAGGGTCATCGGAGTACTGAGAAAGGCACATAATTATATGTGAGCAGGAAAAACGCAAAGCGAGCTCACCCGCGAAGCCACCGCCAAAACAGATAGTAGGGTTCCTCCGAAGTCTGGGTCTGTCAGATGCAAGCCTTCCGCTACAGACCGCTCGAATGAAGGGCGGTGAAGGACCGGGATAGTTGGGTGTATAGTAGTGAAATAGAGATCAAGAAGAGTGATGATCAAATCGTTGGCGGGATACACATAACACGGTCGTAGGTCGTATGTTTGCTTCTCCCACTAAAAATGATATATCTGTTCAGTGAGATATCGTAGGTTGATTTGAGCCAACTCACCGGGGATACATCCCAAAATAAGGCCCGCCGCGAATGCGTTAATGACGGTGGGCCCATGTACTTCTCCTTAATCTGGGGAGGATTAACTAATATTCTGGGAAATAGCGCTGCATTTCGCAGAGCTAAGCTTACCGCGATGACGTTATCGGCGAGCGCAAAAGTGCTAACCGGCCCCAGGTATGTGATTTTCATTGACTCAATGGAAACCTGACTGAAGCGAGAGGTGAGATTGTCAGTTGCAAAGTCATCGCCGAAGGGCTCTTTAGGATCTGAAGCCGTGGAATCATAGTCCAAAGATGTGGAGGGAGTATCATCTCCTTCTGCTGACCGGGAAGGCAAGGCCTGGCAACAGACGGCACACAGAGACGGAGATTGCAATTGAGCTTTTAAAGATGCATTCTCCTTCTTGAGCTCGCAATTTTCTTTCTGGAGATCCTCAGCAGTTCTTCGTTCAAAAAAAAATTCAAACTCCGCGGACAGACAACTTGCAGAGCACCTACATGATCTTTCGACCACGCTTCTTCGCCGGCTGCAAATAAGTGCAGGTCGAACCAAAAGCGACACAAGTTGAGCAGCGGTCGCCCGAGCCCTTCTTGGGACCGTCACCTGAATTGAGGTCAATAGGTTTCTGAGTCGGAACCGGGTGCTCACATCGAACTGTGCGAAATCAGCTACGCCTTTAATGCGGAGGCTAGCAATTGACTGACTTTTTCGGTGACGACAAAAGTCGCAGGACCGCTGCGGTCTTCGTTGCTTTGTGGCAGTCAAAACCTGCGCGGGGGCGCAGTTAGTTGGTTTGGGGGTTGCGAGCTCATCGTCACTGGCCATTTCAAGGTTTTGCAAGTTTGTCTTGAGTTTGTCAGAAACGGCTCAGAAGTGATGGAAAGACAAATCCCGTCACAATCTCGTCAGCTGTATGACACACTAGTACTTACTGGCAATCGGACGTTGAAGTAGAAGATTTTTGACAACACGCCGGGAGAATAACCGGACGGCCAATCTCAGAACCGTGCAGCGTATCGAGCTTGAATTCAACTCCATGTTCAACTCGAGTCAACTTGAAGACCCAGTGTTCAGTAACTTCAGTTCGTTCCTACAGACTGGATGTATGCCAAATGTACGCCGTAGAAGGGATTACTGCGTCACATTTATTTCTGCTGACAGCGCAGTTCGGATTGATTTCAATCCCCGGGCACACTAAATTATGTATAATCTGCGTAAAGTTCAAATAGCATCGATAAAAAACTACAATTCGTCTTTCAACTCGCTCCACGGAGGAAGTTCAAAGAACGTAGGAAGCAGGTCCCATATCCGTTGTCGTCCCGCAATCATCTTCCCTCGGATAACCTCCGTGCACACTGCACAGATGCTCAGGGAATCCACGTACGCGACGGAACAAAAGGGGGCGAGCGACCCGCGCACCACATGCCGCCGTAAAAAACGCGTACTTCTTATGGCGGCACCCCCGTCGGGTCCGCACAGTTGACCTCGTCAGCCTGATTCTCGGTCCATCCGAAGGTGTTTTCGGCGTCCCACTGGGCACGCAAGAGCGCCGTGCGGCCGAGATTGCACGCGCGTTGGTGGGCAGGAGATAGGGTCGCGACGGTGCCGTCGCCTCGGGGTATGCCGTCGAAAATCTGGGACTGAATCGAAGCTGAGTTGTCGGAGTTGAATACTTCGACACACGATCCAGACGCACCGGGGACGAGCCGACGAGGGCACGATAGTAGGCACACGGTAAAACGGTCAGGATATTGTTTTCGCCCGCCAAGGTTATAGTGTCATAGATGAGGCCACGGTAGTTCACTATGCGCGTCGGCGAGTAAGTGTTGCCTGTTTTCAGAGCGTCGTATCCGTCGAGGGTCGTAGGATTCTCGTGAGTGAGCCGTTCCACGATCGTTTCCAGGACACCTCTGAATTCGTATTTCCGACTCAGCCGGAGGTGGCTTGCAATGATGGGAAAGGGCAATGCTTTCTGGAGAAAGAAGAGCCTGAAAACTGATTTGAGTAGCAAGACATGGTCGATCGCAGACACAGCAGAGCATGCCACTGACGGATCATAGAGGGCTCTGAGGAGATTCTCCACGTCTTCTTCCGAATCAAGCGAAAGCTCAACAACCGGACAGCCATCGACGGTAGGTTGTTCTGGAGGTGGCGGTAGCCCTAGCATGCCATGGAAGAAGGAAGAATGGAGAGAAAGCACACTCCAATGGACGCGAAACTGCGTATTACACGCCTGCAATACAACGCTTCCATCTGGATACCAGATTCCGGAACGCGTCACTTGGCGTTCCGATTGGCGTTCTGCGGGAGGTGGAGGTGAGGACATGGGAGTCTGAGACAACAGACATATGATGGGGACGGTTCAGAACAACTGGACCCGGTGGGAAGAAACGCAAGGCCATCGTTCGGATCAGGTACTTAATTAATGACTTGGGATTGGGCCTCTTCGAGGCGGGTGCTGGACCTTTAGGTAGGGGTAAACACTAAGTCAACATTCTCACAAAATACACACTATACCAGCTTTTTAGCCTGAGGCTCAACAAATTATTTCTTGATTTGAAGAACTTGAGACCATTACATTGGAAATACTACCATTCTCTAATGCAATGAACATGTTATCTGTACAAGTGGATAAGCAATTGAGAAGTATGCAGGTTCAGTGCCCGAAAATTGGCAGAATTGCCAATGGAGCTTCAGATCCACAAAAGATGGGGGCTTCTGCACTGGGGCATGATCCCTGCTTTACGACCGTTTAATCTGTTGCACCGAACTGTTTTCTAGAGGTCAAGCCATTGGCCTGGACTAGTGAAAGTCGCAAACAAATGGGGCATTTTCTTTTGCAAGCAGCCATTGCACCTGAATTGATAAGGCAAAAGCTGTCTGTCTGAGTGAGAATTATGCAAAAAGTCTTGTCAAGTTGTCCTGTCCCCCTTCTAGGCATAAGCATGACAACACAAAGATCGAGTCAAATAATAGTAACCACTGAGGGATTCGAACGGAGTTCTGAGCAGGTAAACCATTCAATAGATGCTAATGGTCCTGTTTTACCAAAAAAATTGGGGGAGAGACTTGAAAAATGCCGTTGACCTGTGCAACCCGGAGACCCGAATTGAATTTTTGTTTTAACCCACTGTCAGAATCTCTACAATTTCAGGTCACAAAGTTGAACCAGTAACCCAGTTACCAGTCCAAGGCAGACACCAGGTCAGAAACCAGAGAAGTGGTCACAGAAAAATTGTTCAAGAACATAGACACATGTGCCAACATCACATAAAGCATCAGGAGCCCAGAGGCTTAGGGTTGTGTATGGAGCTCAGAATCAATCACCCATTCCAGAGAAACACGGCGGGGTTCAAGTTGTGTGGCATGGCTGTTGAGCCCAGTGGATACAGCATATCACAGTAGCCAGAGGACATGGAGGAAGGAGCAATACAGCATGTGAGGTATTGTTCGACCACAAGTTCAAGTTCAATTTTACCCGAGAAGGCCGAGGAATATCATTTCGATTTATGGTGCGCATCACAAATCTTCCAGTGGTGTGATCTGTGACTGAACTGGTGGTTGAACTGGTACAGCACAATGCACAGGTATGTTGCTGCCTCTGTCGAACTAGAAGCAGAGACAAAAGCAAGGAGTGTGGGCTCGAAGTATCTGCTCGGGCTCGAACTTCGAAGATGATCGATCGGTAAGCTTGATTGACTAAGCAACGGATACTGTTCCGAACATAAAGCAGAAATGACTAATGACAGAAAATCGAACTTGGAGAATCCCTTTGGTTCCAGGGAATGAAATGGGCTTGCACCAGGGGATTCAGGTGGGTGAGAAGTTGGAAAACATATCCTGGCATTTTGATTTATTTCTATGTCTTACCCCTCTTTCTTTCGATTTATTTTCGCGATGACCAATGTTGCCTGACTAAATCTATTTGTACATGTAGCAAAAAATGGCACGAAACCCAAGTGCCCTTTCCCGTAAGTAGCCGAACCTAAAGGTCCAGCAATCATGATCTTGTCGAGTCCCAGACCTACCCCGCATCAAAGTCTGGGTGACTTTCTTTCCCTCCTTCAAGGTGCTTGAGAACGACTGTCTTCTCAATGTGCGGAAAAAAGTCTGGTTACGAGACTAATTCCTGACGCGAACTCCCAGCCTTAAACGCATATAAAACTCTGGAAGCACCGCCATGACATCTATCGATAGTCGTCGCAGGCGGATATCCGAAATAGACGAAGAGATAGCGCAACTTCAAGCGGAACGACAAGCCCTCGTCGAGTCCCTCATCTTTCCGGTCTACACGCTGCCCGTCGAGATCATAATTAAAATTTTCCTGCATTGCCTCCCGGACGATCCTTTCGCTCCAGGTGAATTCGACCCAGCCGTTGTGCTCTCGCATGTTTGTCGGCAGTGGAGGGACATTGTCCTCTCTTTGCCCGATTTATGGAGTTCGTGGTCCCTCGCGATTGACGGAAACATCTCTTGCGGTGCTCTTGCAACTGGAGTAGACCTCTGGCTTTCCCGCTCACAAAGCCGTCCGCTGTCTATTCGCCTGCACCACAGGGATGGTGACGCACAGGATGGAAGGTGGTGGGACAGAGTCTACGGTTTCGAATATGCTGTCTTGCCCAAGATTTTACCCCATCATCGGCGATGGCAGAATATTGAAATCAATGTACCGCTCTCAGCCTTGTGGACCATGGCCAACATCATGCCCACTGACGGACTGCCGTATCTCACCCATCTCCTACTCGGTTCCGTCCAATCTGACTGGGACGATGAGGACGAGGTGAACCCTATCACCCTCTTCGCCAACGCACCGCAGCTTCGAAGCCTCCACCTCATGCTTGAATCGCAGTACAGGTTGGAACGATTCGGCAATGTTCAGTTACCCTACGAAGCACTGACGAGCTTCACCGGTACTTCATTCACGCCCCCCGAATGTCTTGCAATTTTGGCCAAGATGCCGTCCCTGGTAGACTGTGTTTTTTACATTGACAGTCCTGCGGAGAACATCGTGGCTTTGTCGCCCACACTCTCACACTTGAAGTCGCTCAAGCTCTTCGCGACGAAAGCCAATATACGACCTGTCAAAATCCTCGATAACCTGACACTGCCCGCACTCGAAACCCTCGTCTTGGGGCGCGGAGAAGTGCTAGCGCCGACCTACTTCATCTCCTTCGTCTCCCGCTCAAAGTGCACCATACGGTATTTTTCTTGCCACTACATACGAGCACCGAGGCTGGTACAGTACCTGTACTCCATGCCGACGTTGACGACGCTGGAGTTGCTCGACTACGAGCAGCCGGCCGCCGCGCAATTCATCCGTGACCTGAACCGGGATCTCACGACCAACTCACCTGAACCGCCGCTCATTCCGAATCTCCAGAGCCTCATGATCCAATACCAGAAGGATAATTGGCAAGGCGAGGAATTTTCCTACAATGCCCTACTTGGGCTGCTTGACACGATGTCGGTCCGTACTCCACTGCGCCGCGTCCGAGTATGGACTATCTCGCCGCTGTTGCCGCGCAAGCCTAACGAATGGGAGGTTGGGAGACTCCGAGGTTTGGTCGAGAGAGGCATGGATATTTACGTTGGGAACCAAGAACGCTCGTGGATATGACAGGGGAAGTTGGCCCAATTCCACGTCCGCAAGCGCGACCATTCCACCGAGTCGACTTAGGGTCGCTCAATTGTACAAAATCTCTACACGGTGTTACCGCACAAAACCCAAGTACACGGGAATAGTACTCCCTATGCTATTTCTACTCTCGAAAAGAAGTCGTGATATTAATGGCGTCCATACTCGAAGCCATCTCTAGGTAGGGAGGTAGGTATATTCCGGCGCTGCGCGCGGTCCGTCCAGTATCATCTCCGCACGTGTATGCAAACGAAATCGTATGTATCATACAGTATCATACACCCTTCGCAAAGTCTCCAAACTCCCAGCTGTAGCATTCCTGCGCGCGCACAAACGAGTAAGCAAGGGCGCGCACAGCGCAGTAGGAAAGACACGCACGACACAGTCGTCCTCTGGATGTGCCTCGGGCACCTCGCGCCCGACCTCGACCGCGGGCAGCCACGAGTCGTTGAGCACCTTCTCGATGACGTTCACGATGCCGTGCGTGCGTACGTCCACGCCCCACGAGAGGTTCGACACCGTGTCGTATATGATGCTTGCGCCGAGGTGGCACCTAGATATGAACGCGCGGTCAGAGAGGGAGTAGCGGAGGAGGGAGGGAGGCCGACGTACTTGGACTCCATGGCAAAGCCGGCGAGCGCGCAAGACGAGAGGACACCGTTGCATGTGCCCATCGCGATGGGGTCCGCGGTGTGGTAGACGTGCGTAATGTGGTGCGTAGACGGCTGTGAGGCGAGTTAGCCTACTGGTTCTGGATCTGGCGTAATGACTGAGATAAGCTACTAACGGGAGAGGGAAGGTGCAAGCGCCCCGCAGCCATCTTCTCGCCTGGCGCCTCGAATGCCACGACGGGTGAACCGAACGTGGCTCCGAGTAGCGAAGCGAGCGAACCGCCAAGACTGTGGCCGATAATCCAGATGTCTGACTGCGGGTACATATACGTGAGGTTGTTGTAGAGGTTCTGCACAAGGCCAATTTAATTGCTGAGGGGAGAACGGAAAGAAGGGCAGACCGTGCCGATGGGGTAGAACAGGCTGTCGTCGATGAGCGATCTCTCGACGCAGTCTATGTCGCACTTCCAGCCGCCGCCATAGCAGCCGCAGACGGTCGTCCATGTCCAGTCGACGCGGGCGCAGCAGCAGCTGAACAGCAGGTTGTCGTTCAGCTTGTCCTTCTTGGCAGTCGGGCCCCCGCCGCCAAGCACACCGGCGGATGTGCCCTTGAGCGCCAGAACGACCGTCGAATTATCGGGCGTCGCAAAAACGTGCCCGCGGAAGCCGTCTGCATCGGGCTCCCATCCAAACGGATACGACTACGAGCATCAGAGCGAGAGCAGGATTGAGGAGAAATGCCCATACCACGCTCCAGTTCGCGGAGAGCTCGTACCAGCCCGTCTCGTTAAAGTCCACATACGCATTATTCGACATCTTCGCGAGCCTGCAGACTCGTCAGAGGCTATCAGCGGCTCGAGAATCCGAAGCGACTTGCTCGAGTAGCGTGAGCCGGTTCTCCACATCGGGGGCGGCGATCGCTTCCTCCTCCCAAGGGAAGTCCTGGAGCAGACTTTGGCCGAACCGCATGGACTGCGTGCGTGCCTGAGCGTGGAGCGCGAAGGACGGCGGCTTCCAGGAGCTTATCGTGCGTGTCCGGAGGGTATGCGAGCTCTCCGAGAGGATCCCAGGCCGCTGCGGAACGTCGGCGAAGACGACATGGGCAGAGGGCGATACCGCGTGCAGATGACGCAGTTCAAAGCTCAGCGCTGGCGGGGACGACGCCGGAACCGTCTCGACGTCGGGAGAGTCAGTGAGCAGAGAGAGCAAGGAGACCAGTAGAGTCGTCAAAGCGGCCGGTAGCATCACAAGCAGGCATAACAAAAGTAGAGACGAACGTTTGTTTCCTGTCACAATACGTATAAGGACCTGTAAACGAATCTATACTCGCGGATCTAACGATAATCTACATGCTGTGAACTATATACTTTTACAACGGGTGCGGATGGTCTAGCGGGACGAGTAAGTATCCCAATTATCTTTAGTGCAAAGTAGGGTATTCTTGGTGAAAGCGGAACACTTTAAACTTGAAGGGCCTCCATCGCCAGCCCCAGCGGGTCCGTCGACGGAAGGTTGCCCGTGAGGAGGGCGGCCTGCCCGCTCCCGGAGGTGCCGAAGAACACCTCGGGCGAGGTGCACGTCGAGACGGGCGCGCCGCATGTGCGTGGTGAGGAAGGACAGCCCGACTTGGTACGCCGCTGGGGAGCGAATAGAATCAGCATTAGATCACCTGGAGGCAGCGGGACGCACAATTCATCCACCCAAAGCCCTCCCGAGGGACCATCTTGAAGTCGATGCCCTGGTTCCCGTACTCCGCGTCGACGAGGTGCGAAAGCTTCACGGCGTCAAACTAAGATGAGAGGTTAGAAGGCGGTTTGCGGCGCGCGGAAATCGAGAGACCTTCTCCGGGACGACACCGTTGAAGTCCACAAACGCGGTGGTCATCCTGCGAGCACATTTAGATGCATGAGACTCGGAATAAAGCAGGGCACGAACATGTAGAGGAACCGGTACGCCAGCCGTTGCGCCTCGTCCAGATACCCGTATCGCTCTAGCCCAACCCAAGCCATGATCTGGTGCGGCGGCCTTCGGGTCCATCAGTATAAAGCCAAGAAAAATATCTAATGAGAGAGCATACCATGCGTATCTAAAAAAAGGTGAGAAACGCCCGGAAATCACCAAGGCCACGAAACTTACGGATAATCCCACTGCCGATTCGGCCTGTCGAGGGAGATCTTCCCGCGCGACTCCTCTGTCCCGGACACCAACCCGCCGAGCACCTCAAACTTATTCAGCGACTTGGTTCTGTGTGTCCGAAAAGGTATCGTCAGAAACGGAGACCAACGAATAAAGAGGCAGGAAGAGCACGCACACAAGCTGCCATGCCTGCTCCTCACTTGCACAGCCCGCCCAAAGCGCCCAGAACGCCGTGACGCTCTCGTACAATATCTGCGTCTCCTGCACTGTATCGTAATCGAAATACAGGTGCTTGCTCTCGTTCCACAGATACTTGTCAATGATCCCCTTGCGCCACTCCGCACGCTCAAACCACTCCGCACTCGTCTGCGCGCGCGTCTTGCTCCGCTCGCGCGTGCTCATAGGGCGCCCGTACGATTCGACCGACGGCGGGAACGGCGCGAGCGCAAAGTCCTCCT
This sequence comes from Mycena olivaceomarginata, assembly GCA_029378375.1. Classification (NCBI taxonomy): domain Eukaryota; kingdom Fungi; phylum Basidiomycota; class Agaricomycetes; order Agaricales; family Mycenaceae; genus Mycena; species Mycena olivaceomarginata. The sequence goes on along the minus strand of JARKIC010001663.1, from coordinate 62,112 downwards.
CCATCTCGAGCTCGTCGTCAAACACCTCCCGGATCGCCGTCCCGATGTCCATCTCGTACTTGTACAGCAGCGCCTGCAGGTCGATCGTCCCCAAGTTCGCGCACCGCTTCTCGAAGCGGTACGTCGTGTCGTGCCCGCTCTCCCGCACTGCGCGGTCGTGCAGGAAGTACTCGTCCAGCGCGGGCTCCTTGAGCAGCCCGTCGTTGTACTTGGCGCTGAACTCGAGGATGGAGAGCCCGTGCTTGAGCGCGTACGGCTCGAGGATGTGCGTGAAGTGCGTCGCCTCGGTCTCGGGTGGGATGCCTAGACCGTCCGGGCGGTAGCGCGAAAGGCCCGTCTTGGGGTCCATGCGGGGCTCGGCGACCCAGATGGTGTGGTATTCCTTTATTGCGGCCTGGATGGCGCGCTTGAGCCATGCGCGGTTCGCGGCGAGATCCGAGCGGTCGAGCTGGTTGTAGATTTGCAACGCCATGTCGGTGAGGAAAGGTGGCTGGGTGCGGCAGAGGTAGTAGGAGCGCGATCCGTTGAGAATCTTGCCATAGTGCTTGATCTCAAAGATGAAATGGTCGACCATACCCTGCGCCATCGATACCTGGCCGTCGACCAACAGACCGAGTGTGATAAAGTACGAGTCCCAGTTGTAGAGCTACGCCATTGGTCAGAGAGAGGGTATCATGCATCTTACAGCCGGCAGCACATACCTCATTGAAACGTGCGCCCGGAACAATGAATGGTATGCCCTTTAACGTCCCATCGACCTCCTTCATCGCCAGCGCTAGAATACCCGGTTTCGAGTTCAAGCTCTTCACAAACGCCGGATCATCTGCCTTTTCCGGTAAGACCTGGACATCGAGATTCATGTGGGGCTTGTCCTTCGCAACCTGCCTGTAATATTCCGCCATAGCCGGCTCCCCGTGGGGCACGTAGATGCGGGGATTAACCCGGCCGGTGCGGTTCTTAGGGTCGGCGGTAATGATCTCGAGACCGTCGCCATCGATCCGCCGCGTGAGCGAGTGCCAGAACGAGTTCTTGATCATTCGGGAGAGTCGGTCGACGGGGTTCTCCGTGAGGCGGGACTCATCGAGGACGATGCGCTTGCGGTTGTGGTCGCGGGCGAGGGCAAGCTCTTGCAGCAGGTTCGACAGCATGTACGTGCCGCGGATGTCGAAGGTCTTGAACCCGTTACTCGTCGCGGTCCCCAGCGCCATCATTTTGGGACCTGCGTCCGTGACGCTGATCTGGAAGTCGCCGTCCGTATCTTCTTGCTCGAGAACGACGCGAATCGTCTCCTCGACGTCTATGAGGAAACGGCGAGGCGCAGTCACAGCCTTTTCGTCGTGCGACATCCGCCGTTTTCGATGATGCGAGTCTTCCTCAAAGGCGGGAGCTTTCCTGGGGTTGTACCCGTGAAGATGCGACTACAAGAACCATAAACTACGACTGCAAAACTCAAGGAGATTATAACGAACATGGCTGTATGTGCGAGACCGCGTGAACGACTCGCCGCCGCCATAGTAAGTGGCAGCATCGACATGGACGGTGCCCAGGGATTCATCGATGAATGTGACGCCTGAGGGATGGTTGAGCGCCGGTGCCATCTCGGTGGATGAGCTGGCGTGGTGGTAGAATGAGAGAAAGAAATTATTTGGGGCAAACGATTGGGAAAACTGACGCCCGCTGCCGAAGAAGCCGATACCCGTAATCGGCCCTTGCTCCGAACCGTCAGTCAACCTAAAACACAAATAACGAACCTGAAGGATGGACAGCAAGTCCCTGGCCCTGATTTCTACAACTCAGCTGGATGTCCGACTCGGATTCAAAGGTGCCCCAAGTGCGGCGGTTCTGGTCGCTCCCTTTCCAGTGACCTACGGTGACGTGTCTAGCTGCTTGAAATCCAACAACGTTCACTGGAGTTATGTACGGATTCAGCAACTACGAGTAATCGACATGCTAATCTCCGCGTCTGTCTATCCATTGCCGCTGTATTCGGATATGCCAATGAAGATCTATGAAGATCAGGGAGTTACTGGCAGCATGCATCCAAGCCCCTCGAATCTGTTGAGTACCTGTTGGTCTCTGTTGGTCCGTTGATTCTCTCCGAAGCGTCTGTCAGCATTCGCATTGGAGAAAGGTTGGTTCCTGCCTGTATGTGACTGGCGATGAAGCCTCAAATTGAATTACGACACTCGGGGCAAACTCCGATCAAACAATTATGTCTAATGGTCCTTAGGAATCCCCCATTGAATCATCTTCCGTCTGTCAACAATATTCCCCCAGTCCACCTCTGTACGTGCTAGTAAGGAATCAAACCTTCCATTCCATCGCTCTCAGCGAGCTAGGCGGGGACATCATCCATGGTGCGGTGCAGCTAGCCTTTGCGTTTGAATTCGCGACCAGCTGAGAGGCACATCGTCTAGAATGTGAAATCCTGGGGATTTTCCCATTTGGAGGCCATCGTCAAAGGACTGTCGGGATTCCGCGGATATGCTGCAGAGTTGGAAGAGTTCGTCTATTTTTCTGGTTTGATCATATTTTACCAGTGATTCTCGGTTCACCGATTGAGCAACCTCTGTGAAACACCTAAAGGTGACCTAACTCGGCGATGTCCCAACATGGTAAGGGAAGTCCTTAAGGAAATATTAAGTGATTACCGAACCGGTGACTCATGAAACCGTCGCCGTGAAAAAGGTGTGCCACGCAAGGTACATCATTCTGGTGGTCAGTATCCGAGATTTCTACAGTTCTTTGACCCCTTTGGGGTGTCATACGAAAAATTGGAACGATACAGAGAAGATTAGCATGGCCCCTGCACAAGGATGACACGCTTTTCCGGAGTGGTAGACCTACGGGTCTCAATATTTATGCATTTTTTTGCAAGAATGGTTGACAGAGAAGGAGGAATGGTTAACAGAATTGTATAAAGGTTTTCCCTGTTCAGAGCAAGGTCAATTTATTTTCTGACCACCTGGGCACTTAATAGACTTGTTTTTATCTCCTCAGCTTGGATATTTACTGAGTGGAAGCCTTGTACAGTTGTGGCAAGTTATTTGTCTTCTGGTGTGGACGGAGATTTGGAACATTCCAGAGGTGGCAGAGATGTTCAGTTGCCCTCTGGACACATGCTGGATCTGGATTGGGAAGCTTGAGCGACTTCAAGTGTGCGAGTGTGGAAATCGACGTCACAACCGGGGCAACCCGGTTAGAACTGCACACATAGAAGACACAGTCGACGAGAGTCGGTGTTTGGGCCAGGATGAAAAGACATTCCGTGGTGTTGAACGAAGTACAGTTGGATGGCTCATAATGCATAAGGTTGGTTCCCTGCCAAATTGAACAGGATTTGACCGAAGTCTATGCATTATGACCATTTATGCAGTATGACCTTGCTTGTACAGTGGTAAAATGCATTTTGGTGGATCTGAAATCCAATGTGTTATGAGAAATTTTGGCAGGTATGCATTATGAGCTTATGCATTATGAGCCATCCAACTGTACCGGTGAAACTCGTCAATTGTCTGTAGGGAAGCTGGACACGATCCAGTTTGGTCCGCTCTGCAAGGATGAGGTGGAGACTTTGAAGGTGAGGTGCATTGGAGAAGAGAGCGATAAGATATTTTGTATCGAGGTGCGCATTGAAATCCTCACCCCAGTCGGTTTGGACGGAACCGAGCAGAAGATCAGCGAGATGGGGAAGTCCGTGAGTGCGCATAGTTTTGGCCAAGTCCCGCAAGCATACAAGACTCGGAGGAACATTGAGTTCAATGCTCTCCCAACGGCGATGGTGAAGACAATTTTGGGCAGGACAATCGATCCGGACTTCCTTTGCATCCATCTTTTGAGGCCATTGTCATCATCCCGATGGTGGAAAGCGGACGGCTTTGTGAACGGGGAGGCCAGAGGTCCACGCCAGTTCTAAGACCACTGGAAAAGATGTTCCCGTCGATACCGAGGGACCATGAGCTCCATCAGTCGGGCAAGGAGAGGGTGATCTCCCTCCACCAACGACACACATGCGATAGCACAACGGCTGGGTCAAATTCAGCCAGGACTAAGGGATCATCTGGGAGGCAATGTAGGAAGATTTGGGAGATGGTCTCGACGGGCAACGTGGAGACCGGAAAGATGAGGGACTCAACAAGGACATGGTGTTCCGTCCGAAAGTCGCGCTATCTCTTCGTCTATTTCGAATATCCGCCTGCGACGACTATCGGTAGATGTCATGGCGTCGTATCCAGAGGAGTACATGCGTTTTAGGGCTGGGTGGATCGCGCAGGATCGCGCGGGTGTTGCGTTGGGGGTGGGTTCTGGGAGGGCGCATCACGACACCTACGGTCTCGAGGGCAGTTTCCCGTCAGGTCAAGTGTTCCCTCTGTCGCGTCCCGGTTGTCGTACGAGGTCCAGATGTGTTGTTTTCACCTGGCAAATTTTGAGAAGGAAAGTGTCGATGGAGACCAGATGGAGACCGTCCGTTTGGGGCATCGGCTTTACTCGGCTTATCGATCCCAGTGCTTCTTTCCTACTCTTTCCAACACAGGAACAGCCATGAATGTCTGGGTAAGCCATGATAGATTTATCACCGCCCCTTCCCCGTCCTCCCCCCAAAAAAAAACAGCTTGAGCGCCAAGGACCAGTGAGGGAAGCCAGCGAGCAAATGGGAGAGAGAGGTGTCATTCAAATGATGTACGGAAGGAGTTGAACGCGACATATCGAACACAAAAAGCCATGATGCTGTTGTTGAAAAAGAAAAAAATGGAAGAGGTTGAGGGGCTACGAGTGATCGACGTGTTCAACCGGGTTCACCCCTCTGCGCGCACGAAGCGGACACGTACAATTATGGGCATGAAAATTAAGACCCGATCGGCAGAGTTTTGTACGTTGTGCGGAGCACCGGCTACAATAAAATTTACATTATTGGCGGCCAGAGGCTCGTCCTCAGTAGGTGGATCCGTCGCTGCGAGAGTTGACCGTACGCGTAGCGTTCCCTGAAATCCTCGCCCCTAAAATTACGGAGGAAAATGGTACGTCGACTTGATTTCGTTCTCAGAAGATGATCGCGATAATGATGCCCTTGTTCTGTGGGTACTACAAGACTATTTATCCTGCCACCTGAGCATGCCCGAGGTCGGAGTGGAGTCCTCAAAAAGACGCCGCATAAATTCGCGCACGCATTCCAACCGTGCTTCCGCCTGCGGCCTTCTCGCGTCCAGTCTGCAACCACGCCGGCAAAATGCTGTGATTCGTCCCGAAGTCGGTGAGCTTGAAGCGTGCAGTCTCGAGGAGAATGGTTGTCAAGGCCAACTCGAGCTGTAGCTCAGTGTTTTTGGCGGAGAGGTCGTCCAATTTAATTACCATGTAGCGTCGTTCTGCGGCTGGTGAAACAATAAATGTGTATGATTCAAGAATGGAACACGAATGTGGGGTATGTACGTTAATCACCGTCTCGCGGGGACTCGGAGAACAGCCGAGAGGAGGAGTGAAGTGGGGGTGAAGCCGCCGGAGAGCCCTTCCGCGCCAAAGAACGCGACATCAAGAAGCTTAGACCTCTGCTCGGTCTTGTAACAGCGCTGACTTTGGCTGGCGCCGGGCGGAGAGATGCGGAGCGAGGCCGTCAGAAGCGGTTGCTCGGATGTTTGGGCCATCGTGGTGTATGCGTGTGCAATGTGTACGAGAGAAAGGGCGGATCCCGGAGGTAGTATGTGTGTCAGTGGGAGCCATGTATAAATGAGTCTCCTAAGTTAAAAACACCCCTTGAGGGTCCCAGGTTTAATGGACCGGGAGTGGAGTGGAGGCAGAAGGTGGAGCAGATTCGTATACTACACACTTTGAAGAGAGGGGACTCCACCACGTTGTCTGAGCTGGGCTTCCAAAGATAGATCAATGTCAGGCGCACCGGTAATTTTATCAAGAGTAGATGAAATAGAACTTGATGAGTGCCCTTATCGTCTTTGGATAAACCCGCTTCCATGGTTGGCAGGAGACGAAGAGGTGCATGATTGAATTATGTGGTAATTTGGATTATTTCTGGCGTTACATTGTCCAAGATCCGGATGCAGAAAGGGCAGAGTGTAACGCCGCAGACGTTCTTGTAGTGACGAGCATGACATCGACAACTGCACGAGTAGGAAAGCCAGCTGAAGACGGGGGGGGCGTTTTGATGAGCGGGTTTCGAGCTAGTCGGTTGCTAGATTATCGTAGATGGGAGACAAGAAGACAAGTCGCAAGTCGCGACCCGCGATAAATCAAACTGGCAGTCGATTGGAACTTGATACGAATTGAATACTCAAAAATACTCTACCAAAATTTCGGCTTTTCATTTCGGAACAGCGTAAAGAAAACTTTGAACTAAACTTTGAAGACCGCCGTGAGGGAAGCTGAGGAAAGGCTTGCTCGTCGTTTTCACGCGGTCCACAACACACCGAGTTGGGCGGGCGTTGGAGCCAAAGTAAATGAGGTCCAGAAGCAACGTGTGACGTAATCCGCTAACCCTAAGGCCGCCCGTGCTTCGAGCGAGTCCCGGCGCTCCACTCGAAGCAGGGAATCGCGTGGGGTGAATATTAATGAAAGATGTCGACTTTAGCAGTTTGCCGATCGAGAGCGCAGTTTCCGTCGCAGATTTACGCTAGATGAAGAGGGTGCTCCGTGGCTGCTCATCCAGATATATTATAAGAACAAAGAGAATAATGACTGAAAAAAATACTTGCCGCGATTCACAACAACCTGTTGACCGATGACGCTAAAAGTCAAAATGTGAGGAGTACTTAAGTGAGGACCACCTTCGAAGCCGATGGTCGGTCATAAATACATCTTCGACGTTATCCCAGGACTAGTACATACCAGATAGTAATAAGGAGGTAGGAGGTAGTTGGGAGGTAGTAAGACCGGATAAGACTGATCAGGGCCAACAACCACGTTTGGACGACGTCATTTCGTGTGAAACTTGGGAAACTCTCCGTCGACATTCGTCCCGTCTTTTCCGCCATGAAGAACGAGTCTGTTCTCCCCGTTCATCGGCCGGACAGACAGCTCGCATTCAACTCCAAGGTGGACCGAGCTCCGAGCTCTACCCATGGCCTACCTCTGCGTGAGCAACCTGTTTTTTTATGGCACTTCCCCTGAAAGTCAGATCTTCAGTCCGCCGCGTGAAAGATACCACATTCGGAGGTTGGCTGCACCAGTTATGGCGGGTCTGCACCACCACCCTGGAGGGCTCGCTCTCCGACACGTTCAAGCTCGTTAGCAGCAACGATAGCGATGATGGTCGAACGTCGGCAAGTGGCATGAGCAAGGTGGCTGCCATGGTGGGAGAAGATGATTTCGTATCTGGATGCCGTCGTGGTCGACAACGATGACCACTTGGAAGTGCAGGCTCTGCACCAATCCGACAGCTCGCAGCGGTCTGGTCAAGGCGGTAGCAACAGTACACAAACTGGACTGGGCATGCACAGGGAGTTTTATTCGGACGATGGGCAGCATTACCAGGGCGGTTTCAAATCGTGGATCCTGTGTTCGTGCTTTTCTCCCATACAACTCACACCTTGGCTGAATGCATACGCGCAGATCGCGGCTGGCCAGAAATTGTCGACTTCTTTGAGCCCAGGTTAGATGAACATGAGGAAGAGTTTCAGAGACAAACCTGGCATTCCACCAAGCTTCTCGCGTTGTGAGTCCTTGTGTCCTTCACGTGCGCCGCTTTTGACCTTGACGTCTCGGCAGTTCTGCTTCCCTTTGTGCGTGCCATTGTGCTGAATTTCGCCGATTTAACCCTGCTCGCTAGTCCTCGTCTTGAACTGGGTTCTTTATCTTATCCTTAACAATGACAGCACCAAGCACACTTTATTTACCCAGGTATGTTTCCGCGCGCTACCCATGGATGTAACTTACCTGCGGATAGATCCTCTTCGTCAGTAGTTCGGCCTTGTTTCAACTTCTTGTTTGACTCTGTCCTGCAGCTGGGTGGCCTCACACTAGTTACAGTACCAACCCCGTTCATGATCGCGCTAGACATGCCAAGAAAGTATCCCATCACCTTCCAGCTGTGGTTTTGCGTGGCTGTCTGGTACTTGGACCGTCACCGTTTCTCGAGCGTTGTTGACGTTTTCCCAGGTATTGCGCCTATGCCGAGGTTATCCAGATGAAAACATGCCACTTTTTTACCCCCGACTTGAAACAGCAGTGTCACGGCAAGGTGAGCACTGTGATCAGCCATGGTCCATGCTTCTGACGTACTCCCGATTAGGACTTCTTAGCTATGAGTGAGTCGAGAACAGCTCTACTTGACCGATTTTTGACGGAGTAACCCAGGCTATTACTCCACGGGCTTCCCTGCGCTCATGATGTTCGTCATATCGAAGCGACTGTACAACTTCATCGCTCAGCTGGGCTTTTTCATTCTCCTCATGGCCCTCGTCATCCCAGTTCAAGGCATCTATGCCCGGAATGTCGTCAGCTTCGTGCGTAGTCTCGTTCCTCCGTCGTGTGCGCGGCTGATGCATGAGCAGGCTGTGTTCTCTATCTTTATCCAGGGCCTGCATTATATGATAGAAAATGTGAGTCGCTGACACCCCGCGATGACTGATGCTGACGGGAGCAGTCGAGGCGCAAGATGTTCCTCCTTGCGCTGCAGCTAAAGTCAGCTTTCCGGGCAAAGCATAAAGCCAAGCTGGCCGAGTCGAAAGCGAGCTTCACCAAGAGGCGATTCGCCAATTACATCTTCCACGAAGTCCGGGTACCGCTGAACAACGCAGGTCGGTCGCCCCCGATATTTTATTTCACCCAGAGACTGATGACAGCAATCCAGTGCTTGCCTTCCAGCTCCTTCAGTCTGGGAACGCGTTTCGGGAAGATTACTCCAAGAGCACGGAAATCTATGCGCTGGAGCAGGGCTTGAAGATGATGAAAACGGTGAGGATGGTCGGTCCCCCAATGCCTTGATTTTTCATCGCAATCGCTAGGTTTTGAATGATGTCTTGGACTTTGAAAGTGCGTCTTTTGTTTTGGATCCATCCCGCTCCTCGACGACTGACCCATCCGTAGAAATGGACTCTGGTCACTTCGAGACCATCGCGAAGGTACGGCTTTCCAGCCTCACCCCGCGAAGCCAATCCAATCAGCATAATTCTAGCCCTTCCCCCTACATCATTCGATACGTGCCATCCTGGATCAAGTGGAGGTACAAACGGGCGCACGGCGTCTCACCCTCGACCGCAGCCTAGACGAGCAAATCGACACGGTCCCGCAGTCCTTGGATCCTGGGCGCGCGGAGGAGCCCGAAGGGCTTTGGGTCGTCGGGAGCGAGTTGCGCTTGCACCAGGTCCTCACGAACCTCGCGACCAACGCCGTCAAGTACACCCCCGAGGGCGGCGGCTCGATCCGCATCTCGACTGAGTTCCTGGGTATCTCGATGCGCGACGAGCTGCCGGGCATCCCCCCGGACATCGAGCAGGAGCACGATCGGTCCATGGGGAAGACGTCCGACACGCGGGTGACGTCGTCGGAAGCGCGGAGCGGGCAGCGGCCGCATTCGCCGCCGCTGACGCGGAATGGAAGCGGGAACGTGACGACGCAGTGTCTCAACTTTCGCTTGGTCGTCCATGACTCTGGCCCTGGGATTAAGCCGTCGGATCTTGTGGAGGACAGGCTGTTTCAGCCTTTCGTGCAGGTACCGTCCACTCTTCCTCACTACCCATGGACGCGGGGCGTTGAAACCGTTTTTAGACAACTGTCGGGCAGTCTAGTGGATCAGGTGAGGCAACTAAGCGTCTGCTTTCCGTGGATTCTAACCTGTCTTTAGGTACCGGTCTGGGTCTTGCGATCGTGAAGCAGATCATCAGATTAAGTGGGGGACGACTGGTATGTCTTGCCATGTATTTCGAGCCCGTCGTCCTCAACGCTTTCTAGGGTGTAACGTCTAGGCGAGGGGAAGGGTCCAAGTTCTGGATAGAGCTTTCGTGAGTCATGTATCCATGTTACATATGACGAGGATTAATCCGCCCCATAATAGATATCCCATCGCGTCCGCCGCCGAGATTCAGGCAGCACGGGAAGCCAATACCCTCACCTGGCTGCCGCGGTCCTACGGGGGGCCCCGGAACAAGAACACGGGTTTCGTATCGGGCCCGCTGGTGTCATCTAATCCCCAGGTCGCAGAAAAGTTCCCGGATGTTGCGCTGGCGTTCGCTATAGCGGCGGAAGCGGCGGCGTCGTCGTCAGAAGCGGAGGTGCCCACACGACCTCCCATGCCGCCTCAGTATGAGAGCAACCCGAAGACGGAGACGAAGGGCCGCGCGGAATCGCCTGCGCTGCCCCCAGCGGCCCCGATTACGCCTCTGAACTCGGTCGTGTCATCGACTGACCCGATACATGTACTGGTCGTGGACGACGACGGAGTTACGCGCGTGTTGTCTTCGAAGTGTGTAGCCCGTTTTCGATCTGACTGTCCTCGCGGCTTGCTGACCGTCGCCGCTCCGTAGGCTGTTAACGAAGCTCGGGTGTATCGTGCATACCGCCAAGGACGGGAAGGAGTGCGTCGACATGGTGTTGGCTGCGGAGCCGTATACGTACGACCTGATCTGCCTGGATAACTTCATGCCCGTGATGACGGGCGAGGACGCGGTCAAAGAAATCAGGGCGAACGATAGAGACGACTTCATTGTGGGGTGTACCGGTTCGTTGTCCGCACCTTCTTCTTCTGGCTGCTGCTGATCAAAGGCTAGGTAATGCTTTGACGGAGGACCAGGACAGCTATCGGGAAGCGGGAGCAGACGAAGTTATGGTTAAGCCTGTCATGATTCAGTGGGTCTCCTGCACTTTCTATGTGGAGCTGGGCATTGACATCGCACTTTTCCCTTTTAGCGACTTCAAAAGACTGATACAAATGGCGCATCAACGACGGCTAGAAAGACGGTCACGGCCCTCATGATACCCTGAGCCCACGACCTTCGTGGGCGTTCCCTTCACTTCATACACACGAGCCTCCGCCTGCCCTCACTAACCCCCGCATCTAAAAACATCTTTCAATCGCGCCATTGACAATCATTCACATCTAACTTGCTTTCTCGCGTGCATGCATATCTTTATAATCGGGTTTGGGGACATTTTGTAATACCAGTGGTGATATCGATGTAGCATACACGAGCCTCGATTCATTTATTTCGAGATACCTAGGGAGTGCTTGATATACTCTAGTCCAACTCTAGTCAAGGCGCGACCTTTCATTTATAGTAAGTATCCTACATCGTCATTAATGTCTGGATGCCCAGGATTTCTTCGAGCTCAGCGTTAAGGGTGGATCGTTTCTTGCAAATCTTAAGAACCTGAAATTGCGTCGGATAATTGATCCGAAGGCATTTCTGCCAACTTTTCGAGGGAACTTTTTCGAGGATTTCTGACGGTCCTGGGCAAGGCGCCGTCGTCGATTGTGCCTTTTACGTTCACGGTTCGACGGAGCAAACACGCGGCATTTCTGAGGTGAAGACACAGGTAGCCGCAGCGGGAAGCTAGCAATACCCCAGCAAAGCGTTGCCCTCATCATCTTTGTTCCCGAGAATAAAAATAAAAACCGAGCATTACTTCAAGTTCCTGTCATATTGAAGGAGAATCAATAAGCCGAGTAAAGCCGATGCCCAAAAATTTATCTCCTTCGACACTTTCCTTCCCTGACTCTGCCAGGTAAAAACAACGCATCTGGACCTCGCACGACAACCGGGACGCGACAGAGGGAACACTCGATCTGACGAGAAACTGCGCCCGAGATAGGGGCCGTGATGTGCTTTTTAAATCTCATCCCTGACGCGACACCTGCATGATTCTCTCAGCCTTAAAAGGCGTATAATACTGTGGATACGGCGCCGTGATACCCATCGATGGTCGTCGCAGGCAGATGTTCGAAATAGACGAAGAAAAAACGGGACTTCAGGCGGAACGACAAGCCCTCGTCGAGTCTCTCATCTTTCCGGTCTTCACGCTGCCAGTTGAGATCTTCTAAATTTTCCTGCATTTCCTCCTAGACGATCCCTTTGCCGCCAGTGATTTCAACGCAGCCGCTGTGCTGGCGCATGTGTGTCGTCAGTGGAGAAATATCACTCTCTCCTTGCCCAACTTGTGGAGCCCATGGTCCCTCGCTATGGACGGGAAAATCTCGTTGGAACGCCTCGTTGCCGGCGTAGACCTCTGGCTATCCCACTCGAAAATTCGGTCGCTGTCTTTTCGCTTGTACCACAGGGATGGCGACTGCGTCTATCAAGAATGGTGGGAGAGAGTCAAGGATTTCGGTTCAACTGCTGTGTCTCGTATTATTCCTCACCATCGCGGGTGGGAGAAAATCGAACTCAATCTCCCTCTTGCATGCTTGCGCCACCTGGCCAGAACCATACCCACCCACTAACTCCCACATCTCACCCATCTTCTCCTTGGTCTCATCCAACTGGACTGGGATGCGGTCCCCGATGCAGACTCCAATACGGAGAAACCCATCACCATCACTCTGTTCGCAAACACCTCACCCCCGAAGCCTGCACCTCGTGCTTGAAGAACAGCCCGGCTTGTCCGGGCTGCAGCATATCCAGTTTCTCTACGAACAATTGACGAGTTTCACCGGTACTTCCTTCAGCGCCACCAAATTCCTTGCCATCCTGGCCCAAACACCGTCTCTCGTCAACTGTGTCTTCTACATCTGCAGTCCTAACCGGGTCGTCCCGGTTACGGGTCTGAGAGGTACGGGTACCGCGTGTGGTTTTCTGAACCCGCGCCATATCGTGGATCCGCCCCGCGGGTACAAGGGTGCCGGACGGGTCTGGGGAAAGGCACAGTAGAGGCGAGGAAATAACTTATACCTTCTCCATTTACTTCTAGGCGACACCCACAATGTCGGAACTCGTCTTTCAAGTTTATCAGGGATATTATTGAGCTCAAATCGGCCTAAAGTTCTGGTAGTTCAGCTTCAGAACTTGCGGCCGGGCAATGACAATTGCCTGCAGTACTGGAAAACTATCTTTAAAAGCCTGTCTCTGCTCTTTTAGATCTAGATGACTTGCAACCTCAATATTCACGATTCACAGTAAAAAGTGCCTTAATTGCTCCAAGTTGCATATATGGATACTTGGCTTACCTGTCATCTATATATTGGTTCTGTCACAGAGACTATCCAAGTTGGTATTTTGTGCGAAATCGTGGACCCGCGGGTGCGATACTCGCAGTGTTCGATGATACAGAAGAGTACAGACCCGTACCCCTGTAGGGGTGGGTTATGGAGGGTGTAGAATTTGGCTCAGGGGAGGACTTCCAGGCAAGGAGGATGCAAAGGGAATCCAAGGGTTTACAAACCAGTGGGATATCTACAACAAGTATCCTAGCTTTATTTGAGCTTTATAGGCAATGAAGATATCACATGTATGAAATATGTGGGTCAGAAGTTGAAATAAACTGCAGCAACAACGGTGAAATAGCGATATTCAAATGATCGGAGGTACGTGTGGGTCAAGCTTGTATTTCCAACAGAGGGGTATGGGTACGGTACCACTCGGCGTGGACCCGCGGGTGGCCCATGCTCTTCCTTATTTGTCCGGGGAGGTAGCATCGAGGACAGCGTACACGAAAGCCAGATTTAACCGTACTCCACCAGGCCAGGGCCCAGCTGTTGCGTAAAATATTCTCAAACTTCTTGATGGACGTCCTCGTAAAAACACCAATCTGGAGCGTCGTCGCTTGCACAAGATTCTGGCTTGGGGAATCTCTACACACCGAAACTCCACAAGGTGCCTGTCTCTGTCCAAGCCAGACGGGCTGCGCCGAGTCCATCGCCGCTTCGGATCCCAATTGCGTTGCCGAGGCAGGGCAGTCAGGGTCCGTTTATCTTTCTACTAAGTAAATTCAATTGAAAGTGATATCTCCATATCTGCATATACTTGTCCGAGCCATCAGGCACAGTCGCCACAGCTACAGGTCACCGCAGGTCACCGTGGTATGAATATCGAAGGACGGTTGAAGCTTCGGCGGAGACTGTCGGGGTTCCTGGATACGAGGACCTGGATGGAGCTATTATGAAGCCCTGCGGCGACCTACGGCGTTCACGCCAAGCCTCTGCACTCCTCTGCATGGCCACAACAAGATTTGCGATATCACTATCAATGCCGTCCGTGGGTGCTTTGAGTCCTCAAGTACTACACTTTGGCCAGAAAAAGAATTTTCCCGCAGTTCCGTTTCATCAAATGTGCCTTTGCGACGCTCGCCTTGTCATCTCTGATCCAGTCCGTAAATCACAGAGACGACTTTCCGGTCTGCAAACCGTCGATCTTCCTCCGGCCAGGCACCAATATACCCGTTAACCGGTCCCGGACTATTCTTTGTTGGTACAAGCGCTCGCCGGCGCTTCGCGCCGGCTCCCACTTCTGCCGGAATGACAGATTAAAAGCGGAGTTTAAAAAGCTTCGGACAGACGGACAGGCTTAATTTTATAAATAGGGAGAATTGACATCGAGCGCCACCGCTACGCCCAATACAAAATTGAACATTTCGTTACGTTCTCCAGGTTCATTGATTCTCGGTTTTGCATCCTTCTGCCGACGAAACTCCGAGGATTCTCCACACATGGTGATCAAAGGTCTCTCATGCTCTAATTATTGCTGAACGTTGCACCCTTTCATTGTATCCAGCCTTGAATTCGAAGTTCAAACATCGAAAGCGCATCAACTCCCAAGAATAGCGCAAGAATGGGTTCCTTATTCTCAAGGCTAAGACACAGACAGCCTACCAGTGGACATATACATTTCTACATTCGAGTGCCGTTATCCTAGTTCGAGACCATCCTCCATGGGCCAAACTATTCAAGAAAGAAAATCCTCGGCTGCACAGGTAATTGCTTTCGGTGACCGGCGGCGGTACCTCGAGGCCGGTGTATCATCTGCTATAAAACAATAGCGGGACGCAGACCCATCTCAAAAGTCTTGACTTTTCTTCCGCTCCAACAGACATGATCAAACGCCTCTCACCTTTGGCGGCCCTCGTCGTTCTCTTCCTCGCAGATGCGTTGGCGTATACTTGGCCCAACCTTGCTTATGATTTTGTGGAAGAGTTCCTCTGGCTAGAACTGACGGGGTTCGCAGGCATTCCAGCGGTTTGTACCGCCAGCCCGGATGGAACCACTCCGTCGATTCAAGCGCAGTGGCTCCGTACAGTACAAATTTGTTTTTCAACCTCACCGACCACACCTGAACTCTGGCTCAGGCATATCACGACATGGCCACAGCCAACGCCGGAGTCGGCGGAATAGACGGATCCATCTTTTTCGAGCTGGATCGCGCCGAGGTTTTTGCCCAAGTTCTAAGAGGTTTCATCTCACTGAACGCTTCCTTAACAGAATGTTGGGGTCGGGTTGAGCAATACAAAAACCCAGTTCAAAAACCACATCAGCAAATATATGTCCAGTCAGTTGAAGTTTTGTCTTCCGCATCATAGGATTCAATTCGCTTGCAGCCCCCGATCTTATTGCTGCTGCTGCCGTTATTTCTGTATCCCAGTGCGGCGGACCTAGCATACCTTTTAGACCTGGCCGGGTAATGGCAGCAGCTGCGGGGCCATCGGGTGTACCCGTTCCGGAAGGCACTCTTGCTCAACACACGGCCGCTTTTCAACGTCAAGGATTCACTGCGACTGAGATGATTGGGCTCGTAGCGTGTGGACATACACTGGGAGGAGGTACGTATTCAATAACTTGAATTTGGTGGGCCTTTGACACATTCTAGTTACTGCTGTGGATTTCCCTGCCATCAATACTGGTTCTGGCATCGCACCCTTCGATGACACACGGTTATTCGATAACCATATGTACGCGGGTTCCACCACTGGCAGATCGCATGTCCCGATTCCAATTTATTTTCTGTTATCGACAGTGCTACGAATTATATTCAAGGCCCGAACATCAACCCCCTCGTTGGAGGACCTGCTGTAACCGACTCCGACGCGCGCATTTTGGTAGCGACGGCAACGTTACCATGAAGAGGTCGCTTTACAATATTTTTGACCGTGGATGAACCTCACAAAATTCACAGTTTCGCCGCATCAGCAGCTACATTTAGTTCGACTTGCGCAACACTTATTGGAAGAATGATCAACACCGTACCTACCGGTGTTACCCTGCGCGATCCGGTTGTGCCCATAGCTTTCAAGCCCCGGGTAAACGCGCATATAAATTTGCAGGAATAAATGCTAACCATTTCCCTGGCACCAGGACTATTTGTTGTCTGTTACGGCAGCCGGAACGTTAAATCTTCAGGTTACAGCCGATGTATGTCTAGAAACTCGTGCGATATTGTCGATTTATTAAGATCCGAATTTACAGATTTTTGGAGCGTCGGTTATCAACAACAATAGAGTGGTGACCCTCCACTGGGCGGATCGTCAAAGTTCCACCTGCGCATCGGGAGCTTGCGCTGCATCTTCTATCTCAACGACCTCCAATCCTTCGCTGCGCAACGGGAATACTCTCCAATCGTATAAATTCTCCGTCACTGTCTCTGCTGCAGCTTCCTTTTCCAGTTTCTGGTTTACCGTTGACGAAGTCGGGAACGGAGTTACAGTCACGACGCAGAACAATGGAGGAGGGAATTATCCCGTCGACGATCTAATTGTCAACGTTCCTGCCTACAGTTGCGGCATGTTTACTGGGGCAAATATCGCGAGGATTACCACTGCGGTACGAGCACTTCGGTACCGTTGCTTCCTATGTCTTAATTATGCTCATTTCAGGTTCGAGCCGATGGAGCGACACAAGCGAGCGGTGTGTCTGTCGAGGCGATGTTTCAGAACCAGGTGGCGATGAGCGCAGACCTCACCACGGTCGCTGCATCTCTCGGAACCGCTCCGTTCATCAGCCCCATCCCTCAGTACGTGTACTATACGGCACTCATCCCCGGAGATACCGCCTTTTCCTGCCAGTACCTGAACTACGAGTTCTCTGCAATTTTTGGCGGGGTAGTTCATACTGGTCCATTGCTTGGAGGAGTATGTGGCGTTCGGAGTATCCATATCGGAACCTCGTGCAGCACAACGTAAATTCGTTAGTCGCTAAGCTCAATCACCAAATATAAATCATTTTTCTCCACATATATGGGGCCAGTGTGCGTGCGCAAAATGGGGAAAAAAAAGGTCTGCAGCGGGACTTTGATGAACGATTTTTGTTTGCACCCTGTAGGTCGTGGGTTCAGTAATTTACTCGTCGATTCAGAAGATTACTGCGATGCCTGATTTTCTGAGAGGAAACGGGCCCACAGAAGTTCAACCTGCAGTTGAACCCATGACGTACTGTGGGTCCAAGTTGGACTTCGACAGCACTGCCGCTGATCGAAGTCTCTAAAATGTTGTCCAGAGGGTTGCCAGAGGGTCGCTTCCATCCGACTTTGAAGGTGTTCTTCAAAGTAGTTTCTCTCAACGGACGAAGCGCGCTCTGCGTTGAACCAACCCCTCCATAGAATAGCATCATGAAAGCGTCCAATTTAAATTACAGTAGTCTATCTTCCGAGCCCCAGTAACACAACTCCAGCACAAATAATGAATGTACCTAGTCCACTTTTTCGACGATTAACCGCCGAGTTTGAGGGCCGTTGCTTTTCCCTACGCTGTCCATCGTCTTGTAGCCACCATTTCTTTCCACGACTAGTGCTGCCCAGGCGCCCCTCGTTGCCCCAGTGCCCGTTTGAGGTCGCCAGCACGCTCGGATCCACGGCGAGTGTCTTCATCGTTATTGTATACGCCGTGGTTGGCCACGTTACCGCTGTTGGACTCTCCAGGTGCTCGTCGACTGGATCGTGAAGGAAGACCAGCGCGAATCCAGGTGCTGGAACTCGTATACTGCAGGTTCTCGCGGACGTGTCACATGGAATCGTCTGGATGTCAAGAATCCCTGTCAAGCGCCCATCAGAGGAAAAGGTTGAACCGAAAGTCTACCAGTGGTTGTCATTCTCGAATATGATGCGGCCGTCAATCAAACATACCTGCCCTGCCCATGTAATATTCGTCTTCTCGCTAGTGGAAGGGGCAAGAAGATACCTAGAACCTGACAGTCAACATGAATTAAACAAAGTACAATGATGGCCTCGCACTTGACTTTGACTTGCGGAGGTGTTTGCATATTGAGCTCATCGAACGAAAATGTTCCAGTGAAGTCGCTTTTCCCGGAAGGATCAGTTATGAAATTTATCAAGGCCAATCGGGATAAAATGTCGTTGTCGTAGATAGCGTAGCCGGGTGTATATATACTGTCGTTATTCAGTTGCATGTCGATGATGCGGGACTTGTTGGATTTCCCAAACGCCTCGGCCACTGGAGCGGTGAGGCTCGAGTCCAAGCAAAGTGGGGCAAGGCACACCTATCAAGGCCGAATAGTATACTGGACCGACTGTCCAGCTATGGAAGGTGGATTGATTCGTTGGAGGTGCTGAATCATTTAATTTATGAGTAAAAAAGATCTGGTTACACGTACGAGTAAATGGCTTGAGAACAGAGATCAATTTCCCATCATCAGTAAAAAGAGTTTATTGCATACGTTATAATATACACTCTGCCCTCCAATATGTCTGTTAACGCGAGTGAGTTGAGACAAAGCAGGCAATTAGTGACCTACAGCAACGCTCCCGTGAAGTTGCTTCAGAACAGGCAGAACTCGATATCAGTGATCACCCGCATAATTTGGAGCCAGTCACCCTACCTGTACGCCATTTGCAACCCATAATCCAGAGCCCAAAGAGAGCTACCAAATGAATCACTCAACCCAGCAAAGCCTCCGCACGAAGCGGTATTGGTTTCAAACATGATGAACGGCAAGTCGTAGGACTGTGCCATCAAAGTGCTAATTGAAGTTAATGCGCGCATCATCCTTGAGTCAATTAATCGCACCTGCTGAGGTATTTGTTGACAATACTTCTCGCAGCAGTGTGATTCAAATAGGTATAAAATATTTGCTGAGGGTCAATGATGGCATCCGAAGTATGGAGGACTTTGGCGCAATTGTTATTCGGGTAACTGGCAAATCGCTTGGTTTTCCGAACCGTGGGGAGATAGTGATGCGTACTTTTCAACCGACAACGCCGCAAATGAATCCCGATATTTGTCAATAAATCCCGTGTTCCAGACGTCCTCGGGCTTCCAGTTACCCGAGATACTAGGTCCAATTAACTTCCCGGCTACGGACGATATTCTGGGATCTGCCCGCAAAGCCGCATCCACAACGCCGAAGTCGTCGGAGTAATCGTTTGGACCGTACGTAACTGGACGATGGCCATGGCTGGCAATAAAGATATAGATGGCCTAGCAGGACGGAAATCGGATCTCACACTGCATACTGATCAGGCTCATTTCCGGCTTGCAGCCCCAATAGTTTGTTTCCAAGGACCTGTTCCGCGACCTCTGCGATTTTCAACCGGAGATGTTGCGTGTCATTCAATGGAATCCCTGGTGAAATGGTCAGTGTGACTCCGTACGGAGTGAAATACCTACCCAAGTACCACTCGACGTTCACCAGCGAGGATATATTCGCCATCATATATACAACTTCCGGCGTGTACAGCAATGGAGGTGTGAACATTTGCAACTGCAAAACGTAAGCCTGCGAGCTAAAAGAAAACAAACTTCACACCGGATATTCAGCTGAGCCATTCTTTTTCTCCATCATCTTGCCGTCCGGAAGCTTCTCCACCATCGCTGCGGTCTCTTGGGTATTCCCACCTATCCGGACGCGCACGGAGCCACCGCGGGCTTGCAGATTGGACATGAGGTTCAAAAAAGGAACCTGTAGGAATGATCTGCGTGACGTGAATTAAATTACCGATGTTAATCTTCGAAGCACCCACCCGTTGATTCCCACTGTTGTCGTAAATATCAACTCTAGAACCAACCCATCAACTGATGGACCCACGAATCTGCTGTATGACGGAGAACTCGATCGAGAAGCCGTAGAAGTATCCACATTGCGGGATTGAGATGCCAGGAGGAGGAACGCTGCTTAATTGCTGCGAGAACTGCATCGGCGGACGAGGGTCGGGAATCGGAGGGGGAAGCAGCCGCGTCGGATCATACGCAGCTGAACCAGTGTAGGATGCGACGTTGGCCGTCCCAGTGTGCGTTCCCGCATACGGCTCTTGGCTGTAGACTGTGATTGACCCTCGGACGAGGGCGAGACAACACAGACCTCCAGCCCAACGAATTGTCCGAGCCATGAAACCGACGTGTAAGAGGGTTCTAGCTGCAGTCGTGCAGTGCCTTTTATCTGGATGGCATCTGTATTGTGCCCAAGCATTCATCGCGCTAATTGCGCCCCTTCATTGTGGGGGATATGCGGCGCCAGTACATAATGCGGTGGTGCCATTCTTGGGACACGACAGCGAGGTGCTAGGCCGCAGTACAAAGTCCTTGACACAAGCTAGAGTGACATGAACGCCTGAGCTGCAGAATTCAACACTTACCATAATATGTCCGGGCCGTGGCAATGTCAGCGGACGCACCAAGACAATTATACGGATTTATTACGCGATTACGATCGTCCATGTCCATAGTCTAAATAAGTTACGTGGATCATACCATCGTCCGCCACACCACCGAAACGAGTCCAAGTGCGACAGAAAGCACGACAGTCAAGTGGGGCACAAACTGTGCCACCCCATTGGACGTCTTCCCCTTGCTCGTCTTCGCCGGCATGAAATTAGCTCCCGCCTGGCCGTTCGACGTCGCCAACAGACTCGGGTCGATCGACGCAGTGTTGATCGTCTTCGTCAGCACGGTGGTGGAGAACGTCTCGACGGACGGATACGCCTCTACGTCACCGGAAACGTCCGCAAGGAAAACGAGAGCGAATCCTGGCGCGGGCACCTGGACGTCGCAGGTGTTGTCCGATTTGCAGGTCACTGTCTTGACTTCCTCTGTCCCCGTCAAACGGCCATCCGAGGCGAAGGCCGCTCCAAATGTCTAGCGCGGACAGATACGTAGTCCAAATCAGCTCGGATCCGAAACGAAAGGCGGAGATACCATACCTGCCCTGCCCAGGTGATATTGTCTTTTGTAGACACCGATGGCGCTACGAGGTATCTATCCGCGAGGATCAGCTTAACGGCGGACAGAAGATACTCTGACTGCGGGCACTGACTTGACTTTGACCTGTGCGGGCGTTCCATTGGGTTGCCCCGTATCTCCGCCTCCGATCGCGAAGGAGGCGGTGTAAGCGCTCGCCCCAGTGGGATCCGTAACGTAGTTGAACAAGGCAAGCCGCGCCAAAACGTCTCCGTCGTAGATAGCATATCCGGGCGTGTAAATGTTGTTCTGGTTCAGCTGGAGATCGATGATCCGCGACTTGTTGGAAGTCCCGAAAGCCTCGGCAACTGAAATGCAAAGATGAATGAGGTTTTCATCTACACGTAAGGAAGTTGTCGAACCTGCAAGCACTGAATAGTAGACCGGCCCGATAGTCCATTGGTGGAAGGTCGATTGATTCGTCGGAGGGGCTGGAGATAACGTTGAAAGGTCAAAAATCGGAACATACGGCATCGGACATACGAGTAAACGGCTGGGAAAATCATGTCACTGTCAAACGCAGCTTGGGAGGAATGGAAACCAGACTCACATTGTAATAAACTCCCTGCCCTCCGACGTGGAGTAACGCATTCGTAAAGTTCGAGTACGCAAGTTGAAGTCCATAATCAAGGGCCCACAATGCACTGCCAAACGAATTACTCACGCCCGGAAACCCACCACAGGATGCAGTGTTAGTTTCCACCATCACAAAGGGCAAGTTGTTCGCTTGTGCGAGAGCCGCGCTGACGACGAAATCAATTAATCTAACAACGTTAATCGAATGTAAACTTACCTTTCGAGGTAGTTGGCTGCAATCTTCTGGCCGGCGGTGTGATCCAGGTAGCTGGGGAATATCTGCTGGGGATCTATAACGTTGGTTGCATTGGCCCCGCCGAAGACTTTGGCGCAGTTGTTGCCGGGTAGCTAGAACAGAAAGGAGGGAAGTAAAGGGAAACGGAGATGGTGGAGGGAGTGACGAACATGGACATCGAAATTGCCGCCAAACTTTGTTTATGATCAGGAATGAAATTTGTGTCCCACACATCTTGGGGCTTCCATACTCCAGAAAGACTGGGGCCAAGCAGTTTGTGATCAACGACAGAGACCTTCGAATCTGCCCGGAGAGCAGCATCGACGCTCCCAAATTCGTTCGAGTAATCCGTTGGACTGTATGTCGTTGGCCGATTGCTGGTGGCTGTTTGGCGTCGGATGAGATTTGCGATATGATTGAGAGGAAAAACGACATACGAAGCGTACTGAGCGCGGAGTAAGTAAAGAGGTATGTGGAGGTAAGCGAGGATAGAAGCAAGACAAGTAAGGAAGAAAGATTACTTGGTCGGGCTCGTTCCCTATTTGGAGGCCGATGAGCCTGTTCCCCAGGATAGCCTCTCCCGCTTCCGCGATGCCGAGTCGGAGATGAGCCGTGTCATTCATAGGAACACCTAGACGGCGATGAGTCTGATCCAGTATTAAAAGGAAAGAAAGACACGTTACCAAGATACCACTCCACATTCACCAAGGCAGAAATATTAGCCATCATGTGCAGAACATCTTGAGTGAACAACAATCCCGGAGTTTTCGTCTACAAGGGGCGTGAGCATGGCGAGGGTAAGAACCGGGAAACGGACGGGATTCGCAGTGTCCTGTCCCTCTTTCTCCATCATTTTCCCGTTGGGCAAGCTGTCGAACATGGTTGCATAATCTTGCGTGTTTCCGCCAACCCGGACGCGAACTGATCCGCCGCGAGCTTGTAAATTGGCCATCAGATTTAGAAACGGAACTTGCAGCCGGGTACTATTAGGCGCTCGTGAGCTGGCGGGCAATTAAAAATAAAAATCCCAAGACCTGTTGGTTCCCACTGGGGGTTTCGACACATCAGTGGATGCTCGTGCATGGACGCGAAGATTAACTCACAAACTTGGTTGATGACAGAGAACTCGACAGAAAAGCCCAGGAAGTATCCTGATTG
This sequence comes from Mycena olivaceomarginata, assembly GCA_029378375.1. Lineage (NCBI taxonomy): Eukaryota > Fungi > Basidiomycota > Agaricomycetes > Agaricales > Mycenaceae > Mycena > Mycena olivaceomarginata. The sequence goes on along the minus strand of JARKIC010001663.1, from coordinate 39,092 downwards.
CGGTATTGAGAGTCCCGGGACGGGAGAACTACTGAGTTGCTGAAAGAATGTGGTCGGAGGCCGTGGGTCGGGAATTGGAGGGGCATTTAGGATCGTGGGGTCGTACGCCGCTGCACCAGTGTATGACGCTGCAGCTGCAGATCCTGAGGCCGATGTAGTCGTGGTGGCACCAAACGGCTGCTGGTGATACACAGTGATGGAAGACCAGACCACGGGGAGGAAAGGGAGAACATAGTAGAGATACGATGGGCGCATTGGCCACGGAGAGATGGGGTGTGGGACGAGCCTGGGTCTGGTGCGGAGTGAAAAGCCCGAAAGCGGGACTCAATGATTAGCGACATATCCCGGCGACGCGGAAAAACACCGCATTTGATTTCTGAAACAACCGAGATCGCCCAAAACCCCGGCGATCCCCGGCGATGGAAACGAGTGTTCCTCGTCGTTTTGCTTGGCTGACTGGGTGGGAATCGAGCTTCCCTTGTCGTTGTCGTCCGTGGCAGTAGGAGAAGAAGATGCAGTCGGCCCAGTGGGTCTCGCGGTCGCGTCCAGGGAGTAGGGTTGCATAGAGCTATGTAAGTCCACTCCTTCTAGCTCACGACTCGAATAGAACGACCGGTCTCTTGGGCTTCTGGCAAGCGTGAAAAAGAATTCAACATCGCGATACAAATCAGATACTATGATGGCAGTGCTGTGTATGTACGTCACCGGTTGCGAACCCTGTTTCAATGCTTGTTTCTAATTATGGGTTCAAGGCTTAAGGCTGTGGTGGCTTAACGTGGTTAACCCGATTTGGGTTGCCGCGCTGCCGGCGGTGTGATGTCAACATTGTGATGTGATGAGACCGTCTTGCCTTTAAGCATAGTCTCTTATAAACAGACACTATAACAACATAACCTCGTACCTCGGTTTGTTATAGTCTGTCAGTAAGGTCGATCAAACGATCGCTCATGTCGTTATTACAAATCATATAATTTTCCTGGTGTTCCAGAAGGCTCAGCTACGCGTCTTTCATTTTTCTGACCTAACATTTACCTTCAGGAATACGAAAGCAGTAAATTATCCTGCCATTTGTTGGGCGGAAAGTCGAAAACGCCCAATGCCGAAATGTGATGGTCCGGCATGCGGAAAAGGCCGAGGTACTGATTTGGAGGGAAACGGACCGTTATCCTTGTTCTTAAGGGCAGTTCAATTGAAAACAAGATTTCTAGAGGCTTTCCCTCTCAAAGTTTACCACCAGTACTGCAGGCGAGGTGAGTGGTAGGCTCGTGTCCAGCCATTATCAGTTCACAATGACGAGCAAGCAAGAATTGTGAACTATAACGGCTGGTGGCACTTAGCCGTAAGTTGATAGATGGCGATTTTAAACTCCGATTATACCATATTAAGACTGCCGCCGGTTCTTGAAATGGAAATGTGGCTATGCCATATTTTCAAGGATTTACGTGTTGTCCCTTCCTGCTTCAAGGATCCGTCTGGAACGAGACAATCAGGAAGTCCAGGATCAGTCACAGAGGGCTTCAGGACCTTTGAATGAGTGAACATAGTTGAGAAGGAAGTAAGTACAAATCGATCAAGAAGCAAGATAGGGGATGATGGCGCTTAGCGGTACTCGGACTTACTCGGACCGTCGGCGGTAAGTCTTAATAAGGTATAATCGGACTTTGAAATTTCCATCTATCAACTTACGGCTAAGTGCCACCAGCCGTTATGGTAAGGAATACCTGCTTGCTCGTCATTCCTGCACCTAACGGCTGGACATGAGCCTAGGTGAGTGGCTGCGGGCAGACATTCAAACTCCGATGATTATATAATAACGGCGCGACGCATACATGATCGCGCGCTTAACTACAGACTACTTTGAGCAGCTTTGAGTGTAAATCTCCCCTGGGCTTTTCATACTTGACGGCAAGATACCTCTTCGACGCGCTGTACATCTTGAATGGCAACTTGGCGGCTCTGGTTTATTCCAAACTACATCTAACATGTCACTGACACATTTTCCTCAAGCTCACCGTAGCAGTGCTGCCCTGGGACTCTTTATTCGATTTCTGAGCTTCTGCGAGAAACGAGGTATGTTCTTTTCCACATATCCAACGCATGTCTCCAGCAGCCCTGAACCCTTCGCATTACTCATTGTTTTTTTTCCAATGTTTTCGCATTCCGCCCAGCGCATTCGTGTTCAACTCAACCCTGCGCGCCTCCACCATCGCGCGGGATGCACCTCTGATGCACCAGCATTTTGATCCAAACAAGGGCATCGTTTCTGGTGCTCGATTTGGTTTCTCCATCGTCGCGCAGCTCCCGAATGTCCGATTTGGCAGGGTACTGGCGAGTCCAATCTATCTTGCATATATTCAACAACACTGACTCACCTTTGTTTTAGCATAGCTTGCGCAACTCTGGACACATCCTTTACGTGTTGCACGGCCCTCAAGATTCTGATTTGAGTTTTATATGTCTGCCGAGCGCGGTAGGTGAGTCAAATTTATGCGCGAATATTCAATGCTGACCTCAACATTCCAGTCTCGTATCCACGGCATCCGCCCCGTGTACGCGACTCCCGATGTGGCCGGCCTCGCCATTTGACCTCCCCGTCCATCACGTCGGTCGCAAATCAATATTTCGACCAACCAGCCACGGGCGGGTGGCGGATTCATGACCCATACACTCCAGCGATGTGTTCATCTCCACGCACATCTGGTGAGCGGGCCATTGTTGGATTTCTAGTTCAAAGGACTTCGATCCTTATATTCACACAGTATTCGGTTCAATATAGATAAGATTTACACGATGCCCGTGAGGGCTTTGGGGTACAAGCTCGTAAGGTTTCCCTTTCGTTCCTACAATATATATACTATCTATGATGGTCCGTGCGCATGTACGAGTCATTCTCCCTGACTCGTACCGAGTCACTTCCATCCCCCGAGTTCCCGGAGTCTTGGCATGACTCGGCCATGTGCCCGAGTGCCTAATACTCCAACACTCCCTCTCAATCGGCACATTGCCGAGGTTTCTTCAATATTCATTCATTCGGATCAGCCATCACGCAAATCCCAGGCTCAAGGCGCCCATCATGGCAACCTGTATTCCAGGCAGCCATCACGCAAGCCTGTTTGTCGGCCATCACGCCAACTCAATCTGACTCCAATCAGATCATATTCAGGTCAAGTTCCATTCAACAATTAGGTGTCCTTCACGTATTTGCCATATGCCGGTATGCTCCCTCTGTTTCCCACACTTCGACTTCAGAATTCTACTCCAAAGTTCGCGTTGTTCCGAGTGTCAGAGTTCTGATCTGGGCATTGGTACGCTAAATGGCCTTCCTTTTGGCATTTAAAACACTTTATGTGTCCCTCTTTATCTCCGCCCTTGGCCCAACAATCCACTTTGCGATGTCCTTGCTTCTTGCAGTTGATGCATGTCACCTCATGACTCGCACGTAATGCTGACTCGCTTCCGTGATCCGCTGGTGGCCCACCGCATCGTCCTTCTTCGTCAAGCAGTGCCCCTGTGATATCTGCAACCACATTCAACTCATCTGTTGTCACACAAAGTGTGGGCAGCAATATTGGACCAGTCGCTGTCCAGATTGAACAACAAAACATCCATAATGTCAATGTCTTCCAGCTTGACTTTAATGGCTTTAAGTCTGGTGGCTAGCCCAAGGATCCCGGATATATATATCTGGATGGATTTGTTAGTGTCATGTACATACCCATAGAATTGTCGTTTCAACGCAATTCTGTTTCCGCGACTGTCACTGGTTGGGAGATTCAAGATTTTCAGCACAATTTATGGTGAAAAATGTTGTTTGTTTTTCAGACATTTTTCATTGAAAAAAGTGGTGAAAAATTCAAATCTTTTTTACCTCTTTTGAGCTTCCTTTTGAATTTTTCACCTCGAACTCATAAAATGGTGAAAATGTTTTGAGTTTTTCGCCACCTTTTTCCGTGAAAAATGTCTGAAAAACAAACAACATTTTTCACCATAAATTGTGCTAAAAAACTTGAATCTCCCAACCAGTGTGTTCTTCTCATAAACCTTTGACAGAGCTTCCCATGCTTCTGGTCCCGTCGTTGCATCCTCAATGTACTGATACTGATCACTGTCGATGGTTAAACCAATTGAAGTCAATCCCTCCTCCGATTTAATATCCCACTTCTCGGCAGCATCCCTGGTTGATGGTCTTGACACTGTTCCTTTGGTAATCTCCCAGCATCCTGATCGCCGTAGTACCATGATAATTGCAAACTTCCACTCATGATAGTTTGATCGAGTGAGCTTCGGTACATTGGCCAGTAGCGAGTTGATATTCTGTGCCGACATTGATGATTGATCCAACAGCACTGGTTGGGAGATTCAAGTTTTTCAGCACAATTTATGGTGAAAACTGTTGTTTGTTTTTCAGACATTTTTCACTGAAAAAGGTAGTGAAAAACTCAAAACATTTCCACCATTTTGTGAGTTTGAGGTGAAAAATTCAAAAGGAAGCTCAAAAGAGGTGAAAAAGATTTGAATTTTTCACCACTTTTTTCAGTGAACAATGTCTGAAAAACAAACAACATTTTCCACCATAAATTGTGCTGAAAATCTTGAATCTCCCAACCAGTGCAGTGAAAACGAGCATGTGTTGGTTCGTGTAAATCTACGAGCTTGTGTTGGATTTCTAGTTCAAAGGACTTCGATCCTTATATTCACACAGTATTCAGTTCAATATAGATAAGATTTACACGATGCCCATGAGGGCTTTGGGGTACAAGCTCGTAAGGTTTCCCTTTCGTTCCTACAATATATACTATCTATGATGGTCCGTGCGCATGTACGAGTCATTCTCCCTGACTCGTACCGAGTCACTTCCATCCCCGAGTTCCCGGAGTCTCGGCATGACTCGGCCATGTGCCCGAGTGCCTAATACTCCAACAGCCATTGTCCACCGTGTTATTTCAGACACATCGGGGACACATTACCGACACCCCAACATTCCGATTTGAGTTTTGACGAGGGTTTGGGTTATTGGTAAGATCAGTCTAATCAATGCCTTGCATATATTCACCAATGCTGACATTAGTGCCACAGTATCGCATCCGCACCGCTGGTTCCGCTATGGACGATCTCCGGAGCATCGCGCCCACCCGGCATGTGTCCCTGGTGCATTTGAAGCCCCACACAATTTTAGTCTAATTTCTCCCGCTCCGTTTGTTTCTTGGAACAAGACGACATGATCAATGGAGATGTATCATAATCACGCAGCAGTCGAGTCAAGCAATATATTTTAACAGTAATACACTTGTGTACTCATATTCATAGACTATGAGATGGATTGCGTATCAGGGCACAGGGAGCAGATGAGAGTACACAAAATAAAGTGTAAAGTAGGCTGGCCATCCCAGTCTCCAATTCGGACATGCGCCACCGGTGCTGGAGTATTTTAACTTCAAACCCTTACAATTTCTTTGTAACTGGCGCGAAAAAAAATGAGACGTACTTTGTGTCCCTTCGAGATAGCGTGGGGCTTCTTGTTCTTTCTGGGTTTTGAAACGTCGTGTAAGGAAATGGACAAGTTAAAAACTTTAAATGTACAAACCCATGCCAAAGTGTGTGTTTACCCCAGAGAAAGACAGTGTTAGTACCGGTGGGTGTCGCCGCCGGCCTTGATGATGTGCTCTTTTGCTGCACAGGTGAAACACAGAGCAGCAATTGTGAGGTTAGGGACCATCATGCCAACCGAGACAATGATTTTTTGGGAAGGTCAACGGTGTTGGAGGTCTTCTTTGCAAACCGGGACAGTGACAAGGGTGCGCAGGTCGTCTTGGGGCCGGCAGAGGAGGCCTTGTTGAAGCTCACATGCGCATTGTGCCAGAAACCGGTATGAGGGTAGCTGCAGAGAAATGTTTCCAGGTGGACTTGCAGATGGACTTGCCTTGCAGCTCACAAATTCCCCATCTGCATCTCGTCGTGTCGATTCTACGCAAGCCAGAGCATTGCCTCGGATGGGCATTGTTGAGAAAGGGGACTCGGAAGTCCATGTTATATCCTCGTTGAAGGGAGGCGTTGGCGGTTTGTTACACGGTTTGTAATGAAGGGAGCAGTGCGACGATCATGGTGAGAAGAGGACAAAGCGGCTCACGGCAGCAGACGGCGCGAAGGGCGGCCCGCGTGGATCTTGAAAACAATTGGCCTGGGTTTAACCCAAACTAGGTAAGGGATAGGCCTTGAAATCACTCGGCGAGCTCGCGGATCATCTTGATATCGTTCCACGCTTGGTGTCGTTCTTCTCACTCTGGAGCATCCGGAACACAAACCGCGCTCGGAATTGACGCCGGTGAGCTCTCATAATCTCTCTCTACTTTCCCCTCTTTCTCTCTCTTTTTCTCAACTTGAAAACTTGATTCTTTCCCCGTAACCACAGACTTAAGCCAAAAGCCTAATTATGTATGTATCAAGGAACTTCTTTATTTAAAACCATTTAAATGCAACCGTTTACTCGAGGAACAGGGTGTGTCGATAAACCATCCGATCAATGTCGACGATTCGTTCGTCCACAAGTTAGAGTGCACGTGACTTTGTTGGAAAAAAAAAAAGAAGAAAAAAAAGGATTCGGGTTGTCGTGCTATTCGACCCTGGAGTTTACGGCTCTTGTACGCACGGGAAATAGAATCAAAACTGTCCGAACTCAAGCGAGCTCTTGACGAGAATGGTCTCTGCGGTTTCAAAGTTTGCTTCTTAGGTAGATTATAGACATTGATGGGGACGGGCATCACCCGATTGATCCATGGCAGCTTTGTTCGTGTTTGGTTCGCGGAGAGGGTTGGTTCCAACTTTGGCGGGTTTATAACTTTCCTCGCGTCCACTTTCAGTATGTAATTATATGGTAAATATTGTTCGAAATCAGGCATTGAATAAAGGTACGTAGCGATATCGGATAAAAATCTTTCATGCACAGAATGAGTATACTGTTTTTGACTGTTTGAGCCACAGTGAGACATCTTAAACATAATATTGAGGAAACGGCTACGTAGCTTTATTGTAGGATTGATTCCCTATAACCTTACCCGCAAAAGCTAAGCGATCCGCGGCCTTGTTTCAACATTATTAAGTCTGCAAGATGTCCTGTATTTGGCTGTGAATCAGCTTTGATCGCACTGATCCGAGGCAGAACTTCCAAAGTTGATAGCGTCTCCGCAACAGCTTTGTTTCTCTTGCAGCCAAGGGTAAATTATCCGAAGAATGAAACTGTTTTGTTGGATTTTTTACTTTCAGCACACGTCTTCCAACCCGTACCGATTGATGGGGCCCATTGAGTACACATCGAACATGGTTTTGAGAGGTGATTACACCTCCAATGTTTTTGTTTGTGGAATAAAATGCCTTGAAACATTATTTATCCATGCTTCGCTGGGAAAAAACACAGAGTCCCATGCCCCACAGGTCTCAAATGGAGGGAGCGCAACCTCAAATGTGACACTGTCACGCTCGTGACTCTTCGATTCAACCCAGTTCAAACGTCGTGCGTACAGCAATCTTCCGCCCAGCATACGTCAAAATGTGAAGAATCCTTTATAACTACTCCCGTAACATACCGAGATGATTGAGCCTACTTCATGTCCTCAAAAATCTTCCATTTCATGGAAAATGTTGCTCAATGAGGTGTTTTACAGCACAAATCCATGGGTGGCCTTCTGAATTGGGTGTGGAAATAGATTTTCTAGACCTGGTCACGCTCCCAGACTTCTTGTTTCAGCTCTTGCCTCCAGGAGGCCTCACAAATGTGGGATTATCTCGGTGTAATTTTCGGACCGCACGGAGGTCAAGATAATTCATGAAAGGTTGCTTGGAACCATATACTATGAACACACAGGAACATTTTTGCCGGCCAAAGTTAGCCGGTAAAATGAGTGAGTAAGCCACAACGCGATGGAACATGGAAATCAGAATTTTACTTGAGAACAAACAAAGACAAATCTTCCATGGATCAATCGGGCGGTGCCCGTCCCCATAGACATGCTAAAACAAGAGCGCGGTGGGCAGCCATTTCGGTTAAAGAGCGGGGAAATGCGCATTTATTCGACGCCTCATTTTGACGCCAAATGAGAGCCTCAGCCGACGATTTGGGACGATTATCCTGGCAAAGCGGAGTTTAAAGGCTTCGGACAAATTTTATAAGAAGATGTAACAGACTTTAGTCCTCTATCCGACTCATGAGTAGCGTGACGTCGACATGCAACACCCTATTAGTATCACTATACCGCCGACGTATCATCTGCCTCGCAATCTTCAGTGACACTTGCGTTGATGCCAAGTTAATGCCACCCAGCGTCGAGAAACCGGACCCGCATTCCGCACAACTGCGTGCCACTGCTAGGTCACGCATTGTGGACTTTCATGTGATCTAAAAAAAATGGTGAGGCATTCACTTGAACTGCGATACTGAACAATACCTGTATAGGCGTGGTTCGAAGCGAAACTGTTTTGGCAAATATCGCACACAAACAGCCTGGCAGCCTCTAAATCCACGTTGCTCTGCCCCGCACTGTCCGCCATGGAAGATCTGCGGCTGGTCCCATCTGAACGAGCGGGCATTTCGAGAACTCCGTGAGTCGATAGGGACGAGAAAACACTTCCACTTGATACGGCGCTAGAATTGGAATTGGATCTGGTTGAAAACGCGGACCGAGAGGCGCGTTTAGGATCTAGAAGCCTAAACGGGCTCTTCCGGCCGGTCCAATTCCATGTTGGAGGAAAGGCTTCCTCCTCCAAGGTTGGTAAGTCTGAAAAAGGGAAACACGAATTCCGTCGTGAAGTGTTTGAAAATCCATCGCTTTCGCTAGATGGCGAATATGTTAGGGTGACGTTTTCGTCCCAACTATCAGGGTCAAGGAGCGCTAGGTCATCGTTCGTGAGGATGTCTTCTGGTAATTCGCTGTGGTGGACATCTGATGCAGTGGGCGAAAACACTTCGATGGCCAATGGCGTAGACTGGGATCTGGCAATTAGATACGAGGCGCCTGATTGGACTCGAATTAGATAGGAAATATGTTCTTTAGTGACATAACCAACCATCGTCCTCTACTATTTCGAAGCGTTCGGATATCTTCTCTAATAATTGCGAGGCACCTTTAACGCCTCCTGGCTCGTCATCCTAGAGAAACATTGAGTTCTTTGGAATCGTACATCGAAAGAGACGTGCATCGCGTAGAATCTCACACCAGTCGTCGTCATGGGTCAGCACAACTGCTGCACGGGGAACCTACTTCATTCAGCACATGGGAGGGAAGAATCTAAATCATACACACCTCGCGAAGAATATGGTTATTGATCACTTGGGAAGGATTTATCATCTGAAGCAACGGCCCGGGTTTTGTCAACTGATTATTTACTAGTAGATTCCTCACCTTTGGAATTGGGGCGGCGTCACCCAAGACCGCTTGAGTATGGCCGACAGCATGTTGTCTTCCATTCGCTGATTGGCCCAGGGTAACAAACGGACTGAATGGCCACGACGAAGACGAATTTTGGGAACCGAAGAGCGCGGGGCCATTCCCGAATTTGGGCATTTGCTGCTGGTCGACGAGTTGACTGATTGCGACATCCCGGAAAATCTTCCCCCAGATGCCTTCGCCCAAAGAAATCGTGTATGCATGGATGAACATTGTTTGGTTGGGAGGAGTTCCAGGAACGAGGGACGGATCCGCGTGCTTTTGCCGAGCTGGGCCTCTCAGCCAACGGTACCTGTATCCGGAATCTGCGTCACTTGTGGCTCTGAATGCGAGCTGAAATTCGGCGTTCGGTGACACATCATTGAACGATGCCATTCCCCAGGATGCGGCCTTTTCGCATCCGGTGACCAGATAGAGGGCGCCGTTAACAAGTTCGCGCCCTCGTTTGGGCCCTTGAACGTATTCATACCAGCTCTCCGCATTCTTCGCCGCGTAGCGTCGTAGGGCTTCTAGATTTCCCAGCTTCTCCAGATGCGCGCCATGGGGGAGGGCCAACACAGCACCCTTCGGCCCAGCACAGTTAAAACGAAACTCGCTCCCGGGGTACTCTCTGCAATCGAACTTGTAAATCAAAAGCCGGCTAAGGAAAGTGCAGCTTACTCAGATATAGCTACATCTTCATGAACCGAAGGAGTCGAAACCTGAACCGAAGAAGTTGAAACATAATTTCCGGGGGCATGACTTAAATGGAACACATCTCTTGGAGAATACAACGGCAACGGAGAAAAATCGTCTGGGACCTCGTTGGCATTGATGGGATGGTCCGCTGGGAGGTAGACGTTGAAGAAGAAATCAAAGATTCCCTCTGGTGTCACCGTCCCGACGTCGCCGATGCAAACCCCCGTCCTTTGATACTCCGCCGGGAGATTTCTCTGTGGTTCAGGGACGTATAACGGATATCCGCGACCTTGGCGCAGCAGCTGGCTGCAATAAGCTCCACTCTCCGTATAAACGACCCCAGCCGAATCCTGAGATAATGTGTGAGCCCCTGCGTAGGGTGGCATCTAAGCGCAACAGATAAGGAGGGCGAAATAAAACAAATGGATATGAGTCGCACCGCCGTAATTGTTCCAGTCGACTGCCGTCTTTGAACCGAGTTCCTGCACCCAAGGACACGCATGTCTCCCTCGACGTTCCAGAACTGCGAGTTCCAAATACCGAAGCGATTCGCACCGGGGAACCACTGTGGAGAGCTAGAAATAATCATTGTCAGTCTGAATACCTCAATTCAATCACTGCCAACAACGCACCGGTCTGGAGCGACGGGGGATGTATACAATATCGGAGGACTCTCTTGTTCCTCCATGTGCGAAAAGGGAAACAGGCGGAGGTGAGGGTGCAGAGAAGAGGGACGGGCACAGTTCACTGCATCGGTTAAGAAGAGGAGCAAAGAGTTATGAATAGCCCCGACAACCCATAGCTGTTGATCTCGTGGACATGGCAGTAGGTGGACATCTGGTGGACATGTCACACATTGTATCCGAAGACGATCGCGACAGCAGTGCCCGTTCGACAGACACCATGGTGTTGGCGCTTGTTGCGCCACCCGGCCCTAGCACTTGAAAGAGTCATTCGACAAGTCACAGTTGCCCATCTGGAGTGCCAGCAGGTGCTAGCTAGCCGAATATACTACGACCCAGATAGTTGCCGATGGCTGGCGCTGAGATAAACGGGTTCACGGAAGATTTGTGTTATTTCTGTGCCATACCCCAAGCAATTAGATGGCTATAATAAAAGCTGAGAGAGGGGAACTAGTGTGAACCGACGTAGCGGTAATGAGGCACGGGTCGGGGTCCCACACTGTGGCAGTGGTTTGAATAATGTGTGTAACAGCATTCCTCCTGGACAACTTCCCCGGCAACGACTGGCCTCAAAACCAGCAGCACAGACGACGGATGCTGGGAATGCTTCTACAGACTGAGGTACATCATCTCAAACACCCAAAAAGGAAAATCATGGTGGACGTACAAGGACAAGATGCGGTTGAACGGCCCGAGGTCACGTACATCCAACCATTCCCTAATAATTCTAGCCGGCACTCTGCGAAGCCGTGGACATGGCCGCCTTAACCAAATCTATAATGACCTTCTTGTCCTAGTTTTCGTCCCTCCCACTTCCAGCCGCACTGTATTCCGCTGTCGAGACAACCACTTTGAAAGAATACCTCTGACTTCGACGTAGGGTATAGCAAGTAAATGTACGTATAAAGCCACTTCACGCTCACGCCTCCGAGTCCATCCTGACCTCCTCATCTCCCGTATACGCGCTCGCAAAATGCGCACTGGGCTCAAACGCTTTACGCTCCTGCTCCGCGCGCACGAACGCCTCGCACTCCGCGCGGCTCTTGTCCACGTCCACGAGGTACAAGAAGAGCGTACTGAAGACGCCGCTGCATATGAATGTGAGTGAATATGTGAACCCGAGGAAAGCAAGAAAGGAGAGGAGGAAGGACGACGCACAGTCCAAAGAGGAACGCGAATGGCATGTTGTCGTTGTTGTTCGAGGCGGTGATGATCGCGGACGAGACGACTGCATAAGTGATCACACATGAAGTCAGTCCGAGCTTGGTGGGATAATGAGTATGAGGATGAGGGACACCCACAGGGACCGATGAACGCAGACGTTTTGCCGACCTAATATCAGTCCGATTTAGCTGGGGCAAATAACGATGCGGGAGATATCGTACCACAGAGAACAGAGCGAAGAACAGGAACCTGGATCTCGGTTTAGCTGCGGCTACACAAATCAAAAAGGATGGATGACTTACATTTGAGGCAACGGCGAGACCTCGCTGATCATCGTCTGGCTGTACGCATACCACGGGCACACCATCAGGCCATAGAATGCCTGGTAAACCCTACAGCCAGCAACATCAGCGACAAAAATCCTGATGCAAAGAAGTCAGCCTAGCCTACCAGATTTCCCAGACATGCTTGAACCCGAATTTATCCGTGTGCACGCCGATTAGGCCCCATATCGTCAAGATCTACATAACGCCAAGGTAAGTTAATTCGTGGCAGATAGACAACGTGCGATTGCTGCTGAAAACTTGCAATTATCCAGAAGACGTTGAATGAGAGCATCTAAGCAGGAATAAGACACAATCTCAATGGATAATACAAAGATACTCGCCGCCTTGGTGCTGATTTTGAACCGCTTCTGCACGAGCCAGAAAACGCTTGGGGTTCATAAGCATTGAGGGAAGGAAGAAAAGCGAAGAAACTTGCTATATCCCCAGTCCCTGTGCGACGATTCCGACAATCAGGAGCAGGGGTCAGCTGGAGGGTCGAGTATGCTACAATGCTGTTCCGGATTCAAATTAGCGTTTGGGTTTGTGAGGGATTTGAGGTGGGGAGGCAGGCTAACCTATTTTGCAGCGTGCCAACCACAGTCCTACACAAAGCAATGAGGATGTGTGTTGGGATAGACAATAGAGTACGAACACCGTTGTGTTGAGAACGTCCCCCCTGTTGCACGACATCAGCGTAATTGAAATGGTATGCAACAAAACCCGAACATGAGGAAATAAAACACCAGATACAAGAACGTCTGTTTCAGCCGCAGACATTCCCGAAACGCAACATAAGTCTGCTTGAACCCGATCGTCAACAGCGACGTCCCCGGCGGCAGCCTGAGCCCCGGCCTCCGCTTCTCGAAGAAAAACCACGGGAGGGCACACACGAGCCAGACGGCGCCCGAGAACGCGATGAGGATGCTGAACGCTTTGGTGTTGTTTTCCGTGCTGGCGTCCGACTTGACGCCCTTGAGGATGCCGACCATGATTGCGAGGACGACGATCTCGCCGAGCGAGCAGATGGTGAAGGACATGTTGGAGATGCGGTTCCGGGAGAGGGAGGTGAGCAGGGTGTGGTCTTCGATGCTGAGAAATAATTTAGCTCCGTAGGAACCACCTGGATAGAACGAACGTTTTCTCTCCGGATTTCACCTCCGTTAAGGACTCTTTCACCTCGGGAAGATCGCGAGCGAGACCGGGGAATGCCGCGGTCCAGAATGTCAGAGAACACTTGAAAATATGAGCAGGAGCACACAGCAAGAGGTCAAATCTAGTTACCTGATAGGTGATTACTTGCGACCTTCAGATAATTTCGTTCCAAGATAGATCGAGTGCTCACATCCAAGAATGTACAACGCAACTCCCGACCGCCACTGGTCGGCGTCTTCGACTCCGAGCCAGGCAAATGAGACGGCCACAGCAAGAATGGTGAAGAAAATGGTGATGTTGGGCCGCGACGTGCCATAATCAGCCCAGGCACCGATTAGCAAGAGGAGGGCTGCCTGTATGGCAAAAGATATGCCGTTTGCTGTATAAATTCACTTTAGCTGAAAGATTGGCTGTATAAAAGGTAACGCAACTCATGAGTACGATGGAGTTTACTGCAACACGTGAATCAAGAGAGAAAAAACAGACGACGCGTCACATACTGTCGCGGACGCGGCCAAGATAAGGAAGCACGCATCCGTTGTCGCCACAAGGCGCGGTGAATGGGGCCTGAGTGGGGTCATAACCAGCCAAGAATAAAAGGTTCTGGAATTGGGATGGTCCAAAATTGAATCTGGAGGGAGAATTAGATGATTCTAGAGAACGATGAGCGCAGCACACCCCGACAATCCACTATTCCCTATGTAGTATAGATAATACGACCACAGCTCCACACGCGTCGTTGTCCATCGAGTGTCCGACGGCAAGTTGGCGACTTCCTGGGCCGGAGCTGGCTGGATGACCTCAGTCTTTTCGCTCTTGTCTTCGACCGACATGGGGGAGCTGAGCAAAAGGTGGATGCGTTATCATGGAAATCATTTTCGAAGCCGCTTGTGAAATGGCTGTTTGGGGCAAGGTTACGTCGATGTAACGCCGCCGACGCGCTCAAACACGCTCTTCTTCCTCTTTACCTCCACCTGTTTTCCTGTTTTCCTCGGGGACCAGAGTCGGGGTCCCCTCTTTGAACGCGGTGCTCAGCCGCATGGACCGGAGACTCTTCGGGCTTGCCACTGATCGTTATGATTCGCAAAAAAAAAACCCAACACTGTATTTTTTTGGCCGGCTGAAGAATGCTAGGTTATTCATTCAACCAAGTTTCAAGAGGAGCAATACGGTGAAGCCAGGCAAGGTCCATCCTTGCGGCCATACCTCTCAAGAAATTCGACACTGTCTCGGGGCCGCTGCCAGCTATTTTTCGCACAGCCATATCGTGTCGGACCGGAGATCCATTTCTCATGTCGGCGCCTACAAGAACATGGCTCCCCGCTCCCACTTCTCCGTCGAGGACACCGAGCAATACCAATATGTCTTGACGAACTTCGTGAGTCTGTCCATCCGATCGAATGAACGCAATCCCTATACCTTCAAGTTTCATATGTGTAGCGTATAGCGCACGAGAAAGTGGAGGAGCAGCGCGTGCATCTGGAGGAGCAGGAACAGCAGGTCGCACAGCTCCGCGCGCGCATTGAGCTCCTCGAAGGGCGGGTCTGGCCTCCAAATGCCCGGGGGAAACTCTGTCGATGACTTTTCGATCAAGGTGAGGTTTGTTTGGGTGATTTCGTGGCGAGCACCGCAGACGATCTTATCATACATACCACAGAACGGGGGCCTCACAGCTCGACAAGCTCATCAATCGCTATGCATCGGACATCCTCCGCCAGCCCCCAGAGCCTGTGGAGCTCATTTGTGAAGCGGCTCTGAACGATATCGTCTCTGCCGCCGAAGTCGCATCTACCTTCACCGGCACGTCGATGCAGGTACAATGTCTTCTGCGCCACGCGCTCGCTGAAACCATTTCGGAGGGCTTCATTAACTGCCTCATCGTTACCAACTCGAAAGAAGCCAATATCCAGCTCACGCGCATACACGAACACATTTTCGCACGCAAGTACCCTCCCTCCGCTCCTCTCGAACTTCTGCCTAGCCTAAACGGGTTCTCAGGGAACCCAACCGTTGCGGCGGTGTGGCGGCGCCAAACGTTCTCCGCCGCCGTCGAGACCTGCACACCGGACATGGCACACAGCATCCTGACGGAACAAATCCCGCACCTCACTGCCCTCCTGCACGCGCACGCCGCACTCCCCTCCGCGGTCCTCGACTCCGCGTACCACTTCTCGCGCATGCTCCACGGCACCGCAGGCGCAGCCTCGGGCGAGGCGTTCTACCGCGCGTTCGTGCCCGAGCTCGGCAGCGCGCTGTACCCGCAGCAGATCGAGCTCGTCAAGCGGTGTCTCAAGAACGAGCGCGGCGAGATGGACCGCGTAGGCTGCACGATGTTCCCTGGGCTGGTCAAGGTTGGCCCGGACAACGTTCATGTACGTGCTCGTGCTTGCTCTCCTCCCCATCTCCGGCTAAAGACCGCTAAAGACAGTCGTAAGACGCGCGCAAGTGATTTGCGAATGTGCGATGAATCCGACTGGCCGATGATGTGTATGTAAATTAACGGTGTCGACGGAGTTCTATTGTATGAACCAGCTACACTACCAATAAAGACGCCAGCGTTGCCTGGGTTTGCACGACCTGAAGAACGATGAGTTTCCTAAGAACCTCGAGACCACGAATCCGTGACGTACCTCCAACGCCTGCTGCACTTCAAGCCGTCTGCGTGCAGCCTCTAACCAATCGTGCAGCAGCAGCTTGGCGGTGCCTTTGAGCTGGTTCAGCTCCCGCGCAGCACTGTCCAGGTCCTTCTCGTTCAGGTAGTACTCCGCGCGCGCGAGCACGCTCAGGACGTCGTCGCCGCTCACCAGCCCGTGGCGCTTGAAGCGCAGCCCCGCGAACGCTCGGCTCGCGAGGTGGGACAGCAACCCGGCGTTCTCGTCCGGCACAAGCGCGACGTGCGCGACCTTCGGCGCGACCTCGGCCGCGAACCACGTCGAGAGGTCGGCGAGGGGCTCGACGCCGACGTCAGGCACGTCGGAGCCCTCGAGGGAGTCGAGGGCGGCGGCGACGACGGGGTCGTCGCGCGCGGCGGCGATGTGGCGAACGACGCGCAGCTCCTCGCGGAACGGCTTGCGCACGGGCGACGTGAGAGCAGAGGAGGATAAGGCGCGCAGGGCGGACCAGAGCGTGTGGATGCGGAGGTTCTCGTCGAGGGTACGTAGAGTTGTCGAGTGCGACGCGCTCGAGGCGTTTGAGGTTCGCCGAGAGCTCGTCGATCTTGGCTAGCCGCCCACCACGCTCTTCCTCGACCCGGACCTTGATCTCGCGGATCCAGCGCCGCTGGAGCTCGATCCCCTGCGCAATAACCTCTTCCTTGAGCCTGAAGGATATCTGTCAGTCGCTAGTAGTAAGATATCGGGGAGAATGGAATGACCTCTCGTTTATGAGTTCCGTTTGCGTCTGTAGCTCATTCTCGAGTTTCTCGCGATAAGCCTGCGTCAGCCGTGCCCGCTCCTCGTCAAAGTATCGCCTAAACTCCTGCTCTTGGCCGTCGAGCTTATCCTGCGCTTCCATCTCAAGATCCATCAACTTCACAGTGTACTCCCGGGTCTGTTCGTCCAGCTTCGCCTCCAGCCCGGCCCGCTCGTCCTCGCGGACTTTCTCGATACGAGTGGCAAGAGCGGTCAAGTCCGACTTGGCGGTCTCGAGGACCGATGCGGCTTTCGCGGTGGCAGCGGGATTAGACTCCACATAGGCGGTGAGATTGTCTATCGTTCCGGCAAGGTGGGCGATGATGGGTTCGGAGGCGCTGATGGATGATAACTCGGGGGAAAGAAGAGGGAGCCGTGGCGCGTCAGCTGGGGAGGCTTCAGGTTTTTTAGGCGGCGACGGGCGAGCATAGCCTGGGGGAAGTTCGAATCCGACCGGCAAGGGAGCGTGGTAGACACCTGGGCCGGCGGTGTCTGTTGGCGGTGATGTCGAGGGCATCGGCGGCAGTCGTCTTCGCCTTATCTAGCGCCGCCTCTGCCTCTCGGATAAGTTCTTCGACACCACGAGAGAACTGTTTCCGACTGGTGTTTCACAATCGCAGTCGCGCCCGAGGTCTCTTTTTTGATTTCGGTCTTTATGCGTGCGGCTGCAGAGGTGGCGCGGTCCTTCGACTCCTGGATCGCTTTCACGGCGGCCTCTTTGGTGTTTTTGACGGCGCTCTTGGCCTCTTGTGTCGTACTCGGCGCGCCGCTGAGTGTGTCGGTGACGTAGCGCTGTGCAGATGCCAGAGCTTTCTTGGATGATTCTATGGCGGACTCGACGGTCATGGTATCCCAGTGGTGGTCCTCCCCATACTGCAGGAACGAATATCCAAGAGGGACTTGCTCTGAGAAGAACTCATGGTACGTTTCGTTCTTGAATGCAAGGAAAGTGCTTCCGACGTAGAACCCCCCGACCAGGACCGTCGTGGACAGCAAAATGGTGCGCACAACGTGTCTCTTCTTCTTGGGAAGAGGCTCCGAAGATGGAGGTTCGGTTGTCAAACGCTTGAAATCATCGATTCAGAATACTGAAAAAGCTCCAACTCAAGACTGACCCTTCTTACGACGCGAGCACCTCCCCTTGATGCACCCGTCGCCAGGCGTCTAGGCAGCGTACGATACATCCCGTGTATACAGCGGCCGGAGCCTTGTGAGCTGGAAGTAGCAGAGCGAAGAAGATGTGCTTCCGCGTTTGTCCGGTCACCGGTCAGCACGCCCACGTGCCGACGTGCACCCCACGTGCAAGTTCGCGTCGCGACTAACTACACCTTATTTCTACAGAGTTACAAGCTCAGAATGTTCCTCTTCACCTTGGGGCTCAGCCTGGTTCAAAAAATCTCAAGCAGCCTGGGAACAAATTCTCGAGACGAACATTTGGTGTCGAAACTCCAACGACTCAGATGGGAATGAACGGAGATAGATTACAATCGAATATCTATGCAGATTGTCGAACTACTCAGATAAAAGTCAGGCTAAAAGCCGTTCGGAGCAAAACCCATGCGCTGGTTGTCGATATCCCAAACACTGTAGTAGTGCTTGAGCAGACTGAGACCCACGAGGTTGAACCCCTCGGATACATTGATGAGTGTCTGGCACAACTCGGGCTTGTTCCTGAACGGGCCGCTGCTCAGCTCGGAGCTGGGTATCGTCAGGTTAAACGCGCCCTGGCCCGAGATGCCCGCGAAAGTGATGTCGATGACAGCCGGGAGGGTGGGGATGAGGTCGCACGCGATACCGTAGGTGCCAGGCTCGTCGGCGTTTGGGGCAATGTCGGGCGAGATGATTCTGTAGATTGCCTTCAAATCCCCGTCAAGATCAATTCCTCATAGCGCGCGCAAAAACACAACATACCTCCGCAATCGGCTTTGTGAACAGCATGTTGGATGTGCCCTGAAGAGGATGAGTACTAGTCGCACAGAAAGTTCACAGCACTACCCACCGAATCAAAGATAAGCGAGACGTTGGTTTGCAGAGTTCTCGCAGTCTGACCATTAACGAAGATGCCCTGCGAACCCAGCTGCCAGTTTCCATTATCCACTTGTGGAGAATACAAGACCGGACCGTTGAATTTGGTCGTGTCCGCACCGCCGAGCGTGAGCTCGCCCGCACCGCCCTCGCTTTCAGGGACGAAGAGCATGCCAAAGACTCCGGGGTACCCACCAGCGGCGAACAAGTCACCCGACTCTGGACTAAGGCCCAAGATACCGTCGAATGGATCAGGAAGGAAGGTCGCGGTCTGGTTCGTGATCAGGAAGAACCCGCCTAAAGGCAGCGTCATGTCGGCGATGGTGAGCACATCAGCCACGAAACTGAGCCACATCTCCCAATTATTTCCCTCGACTGGGTCCACACCGACTCCCGTACCGAAGACAATTGTCTGAGAGGACTGTTCGTCCTCGAAGGTGCTCGAGGCGGACGAGTTGAACTGGCGTTGATTCGCACATGCCGCACCACATGCCGTCCCTGCGGGGTGTGAGCTTTACCTCCGGAGTGAGTACACAAGGTCGACGCACCCGGTACCTCTAGCGAAAAGCTGCCAGTGTCGAAGACTGCAAAGGAGATGAGACCAGAGGGTTTGAGCGCGAACTTGCTACACACCAACAGTAAAATTCTGGGGCGGCGTTCCCACTGCCAGTAAGCATCAGCGTATGTCGACATCACCGATTAAAAGGTACTGACAAGTTATGTCTCCGTACCACTGGAGGTCGGTCCCATTGAAGTAATCAAAAAGCGGCTCGCTCGTGGTGTTCGAAGCAGCGCGGCCGGAGCTCGACGCTGCGATGCTTGGCGTCGACGCACGAACGCGCGCCCGACGCGCTGCCGGTTGTGCGAGTGCGGAGTTCATTGTGAGCTTAAAATCCGAGTGCGGCGCAGTCGCAAGCGCCGCAGTCGCCGCGAGGGCAAGCACGAGGGAATAAGAAATGCCTCGAGTCATGGCTGAAGAGAAGGAGTTCCGCAGCGTTGCACGGAATATTATATGGAGCTCCGTATCTGTTTGATCATCATAAGTTCGAATGGCGACGGTCACCGATGTTCATGTGCGGCACAGATAACAGCGATTGTCCCCTTGGGCCTTTGGTTCGGGGATCGACCGCCGCAGCTGAGAATCTAGGACGCGCCATCGTGGCCGGAAAATATTCCGAACGTCGCCTTGAAAATACCTTGAAGTTTGAACAAAGTCAAGAGTAGTGTCGAAGATGCGCATAGACCAAGTCGAAGCAAAGTCAAAGCAGGAAGGCTTCAAGAGCAAGTTCCAAGTTTCTGTTCGACTCGAGTCGGCGGATTTCTGACAATTCCTGAGAGGCATGTGAGGATCTTCGCAATACACATCGCATGATCGCACTGATCCTTTAAGTTGAAAAGAGCGGTCACCGGTGGCCACCTCGCGGCCCAAGTGCTGGGCCCTGAGGCTGTCGGTCTTCGCTTTACAAGTAAGATCCAGAGTCCTCCACTTTTTTTGGGTTCAGTTTCTATCGCTTTCTCTCCAACTTCAAAACGGCGGCCTTCTAATTCTGCCGACAGCTTAAGAATTAACACATACACCTAACCTTGCCAGCGGGGCCCTCAGACTGGATTTCTGGATGGGCGGAAGTCCGAGGCTCTCTTTCTCCGAGCTCGCTCCTACTGTTTGTTTTCTCTGGGATTACAGATTGTCTTCAACTGAGGCTCTCTTCCCGAGTCGCTCTTATTACCGGTTCGCGTTCTCTTCGAGTTGAGGATTAAATACGTTGTCAGGTTATCAAAATCGCTGGTGAACAACAACTTGAATCCGCCTGAACGACGGACTGATCTGTGATCAATACAAGCTCGCCGGAGCACCCAAATTCTCCTTGGGACCGTGACGGCTTCAAGTTGACCGACTACTTATTAGTATCTGATCATTCTTCCGGCTGCCGCTGAGTCACATATTCTTAATCTCCGTGACGCCTTCCCTCGTTCCTTAAAACCAACAGCTTGGATAGCTGCTCTGAGTAATGTCATTAATTTTCCAGGCTGCTATCCTTAGACGCACTGCCATTCCGCGCGCTAGATGCACTGCCATTCCGCACGTTAGATGCACTGCCATTCAACTCCCGCTGCAAATGCCGTATTTGTGTCTACAGCTAGAGAGGCTGTGATACCGCAGTCCTTCTCTCTTCACCTGCTCAATCTTTCTCCTGGCCATAATATGGCCGATGTCCCGATGGAGCACAAAAATCCTTCTGGCTGGTACCCAGAGCCTTCGCTCGCTGAACCTAGGTGCGAAAAACTGGGCGCTGAGAGCGAGCACTGACAGAAAGGCGATTGCAGTCTGCAGATGTTCCACGGTGCAACTCGTTTCGGGATTTATGGATCGCAGCAGTTCACACACGTCCAAGGTGGCATGCACATACACCCCACAACCATGATCCCAGTGGTTGGAGGTGAGTACATCCTCATTGGATAGGTCAAACACTTGACTGTTGACTGTCAATTAAAGCACAGCAGCCACATGGGGGAATAATTGGACAGCAATCAGCCGGAATAAGCGATGTGGGTGCCACATTTGACACTAGTATTTTCCACGGCTCATCTGTTTTGTATATAGATAGGAATTCAAAGTTCTCCCTCATTTCAGTTGTTGGTTTTTGCTCAGAGAGTGGAAGCTACTGCAGTCATCTGCTACGGCAAGGTCACAGATTTCCGTTATATGTTCCTAGGCCTCAGCGGAGTCTTCCCGAGGAGTACCAGCGAAACGGTGTTGCCATTGGCGATGTTGGCAGAGTGACAACAGAAGGGGTGTTCAATTTCTTCTTCAACATTTACCTAGCTGCAGATCACTCCATAAACGCGAACTTTGTCCCCAAGGATTTCTACCCCTTGACATCATACGTCTCAAGGGACGTCCTCCGGGTGGAATTTGACCCAGGAAACTATGTTTCCTTGGCTTTTATTCAAGCATGGGATCCCAACACGGTCTTGGAGTGTCGGAGATGGAGGAAAGCATCGACTTTAGTACTATGGCATTTCTTAATTACATGTTGGCCCCTGCCCATATCTTTCGGCATCATTGATCACATACCTCAGTCGTTTACTCTCAACGCGGAGCGGCTGAGGTATGTTTTCTACTTTACTTATATTTGAACTGTACTTATATTCTTGTAGCGCATTCTGCGTATTAGGGAGTTTGTGCAAAAGCCGCACAAGCCGCATGCGGCTTTTGCGCATTTTGCAAAGCCGCATGATAAACCGGGGGTTTTATGAGTGTATATATATTCATTTTGATGAAATACTAGTAAATTAGGTGCTATACCGTATATTGAACCACTCACCAATCATGATGTGCATCATTTTGACGTCATTATTTGGCTTCTCTGCAACTGCTGTGCGGCTATGGCCGTAATGCTGTCAAAAAAAGGCCACTTGCTCCATGCACCTGATGCCGGATCAATACCGACGACTTACAAAGCACTCTACGCTACTCTACGGCATCTATGTAAGGATCAAATACATCATTGATAGGGAAACAAAAGCCGCATGGTGCCGCATGCGGCTTTGCACAATGCACAAAAGCTGCATGCGGCCCATGCGGCTTTTGCACAAACTCCCTATTACTTAGGTGCAGTTAATTTTAGTTGTGCACTCTCAATGCAGAGCGGCTGAGCACATTCTGCATATTACTTAGATCCATAACCTCTGATAGGTTATGTGTCATGAATCGTCTTTTCATTTTATTCCAGAACCTGAACAACCTGAACAACCTGATCATTGATCAGATCAACTATCTGATCAATCGAACCAGGATACTGTTTTAGGATCCCCAATGGTTTCAATCGGTTCCCCGACCTTCAGGTTCCTGATCGCCCCTCTACATTCATATACCCCTTCATTTACTTTGCATTAATCTTGTCCGTTGCCGTTGGACACTGTACCTTAATTTACAACCCCTAGGGACTTTAGTATATAAGCTGTAGTTAATTCCCTGTACTTTACACTATTCTAGTCTAAACTCCAGGCTTATTCGGTTGGAACTCTTCGTACTTCAGTTG
The DNA here is from genome assembly GCA_029378375.1 of Mycena olivaceomarginata. Taxonomy (NCBI): domain Eukaryota; kingdom Fungi; phylum Basidiomycota; class Agaricomycetes; order Agaricales; family Mycenaceae; genus Mycena; species Mycena olivaceomarginata. Next base: position 16,174 of record JARKIC010001663.1, on the reverse strand, counting down.
CCCTCGTCACCTCAGAACCCGGAATCTGCTCTGTGCTGACAAAAGAATAGTGTCTCTACACGGCGTACCCGACTGGACGTAACACGATGAGCAACGACTATGTGCTCCCCTCGATGGAGAGCTTTGGCGCCCTAACCGGTGGAGAGAGGGACAGCGTCCTGCTGCAGGCCCTACAACACATGGGAGGGCAATTCAGAGTGATGCAGGAGGAACTGGGGAACTTGTGCGGAGAGAATTGTCTGCTCCGTGAGGACAACACCCATTCACAACAACTCTTGCGCGATGCCCTCGTAGCCTTGGGAAGAGCCTCTATGGGAGGGCCCAGGGAGACTAAACAGGTGAAGATGGCCCGTTTTGCCGCCCCTACCCCGTTTAAAGGAGACTCCGAATTGGTGGACTTCTATCTGGTGGAGTGCTGGTTGCACTTCCTGGACAACCCAACGTACGAGAGGGACAGCGCGAAGATCGCCTTCGTCCTGCCCTACATGAAAGAAGGATCAGCAGCGGCATGGGCCAACAACATTGTGCAGGTCATGCACAACCCGAGAGACCCCAATACCCCGCTGTATCGGAGTTATGAGGTCTTCGAGAAGAACCTCATTGATGCCTTCAAAGGAGGGGCATAGGTGGAAATTGCGCAGGCTAAAATCGAAAAGCTGCGCTAGGGTGCGGGAACGGCCCCGGAGTACTTCACGCTCCTGGACACATACAACAACACCGTGGGTTATGACGAAACCACGCTTATCCGTCTCCTCAAGCAGGGGATCCTGAAGCTGGTTCTGCAGTCCGTCTACAGACAAACCGCACTACCGATCACCTATGCCGACTGGAAGGTGGCAGTCATCAAGCATGACGGGTTGCGTCGCGCCTTCCACGTTATGGATGGCGTGCTTCGCGATCGTCCCGTCACAGTGCCTAAGGTGCAACAGAACCAGAACCCGGGGAACTTCTTTCGCAGGAATGAGCAGCGCGCTCCAACAAATCCCCTGCTGCCGTCGTTCTGCCCCCGGTCGTCACTGGCGGGGCCCCTAATGCAGGGCCCGCACCTATGGACATAGACCTGGGCGGTCAGCAAGAAGCCGGTTCCCTGATGCTACCAGTGCGGAGAAGTCGGGCACATGGCTCATAACTGCACTACTTGAGGACCTACCAACCCCCAATTCCGAGCTTTGATCTCGGAAATGATGGAGGAACACCTCGGGAAGGAGGATTTTCCCGAAGAATCCGAGTGAAGACTGTGCCCTCAGATTCTCGTATACCCCCCTCACCTGTAACAACTTCGAACAATTCATTCTCTGTTTTGACTATCGAAGAACCCGGTGTGGAGGAAGATACAGTGGAAATGGAAGAAGAGGGAGCGAGGACTCCCTCTGAGATGGAAGAGAGTGAGGGAGCCGTTTCTCCCTCTGACTCTAAGTGAAGGGGCAAGAAACCCCAGAAGCTCGAGTGGGAGAAAGCGGAATGGCACAGACTCCCCCTCGGAAGCGTGCGACGGGTTGCAAACTGAGCGCGGGGCACAAGAATGGAATGCGCGGGAGATCATCACCAAATGGACTCACCCGGCCAGGAGACAAGAGGTGGACGACGAAATGGTGGAAGAAATCCGAACGCTTACTTCCCTGACGCTCTGGGCATACTGGATAACTTGAAAGAGCCACCCCAGTATATCCGCGCTACTGGGAATTCCATGATGGTTCCAATGACTCTTGAAGGGCTGAATAACCTTAAAGGTTATACAGTATACAGTGATCGGGTTGCTGGACAGTGGGGCTACCAACGGATTCATGAGCCAATGGTTCGTCGACGACAACGAGATCGAGGTGGAACCCCTCGCAGTAGTGGTTCCGGTTTACAACGCGGATGGGTCCCTCAACAAGGGAGGACACATCACCCACGTCGCGTGCATGCGCCTCCGAATGCAGGATCATGCCGAAATCTTCTTGTTTGCGGTAACAGGATACCGGAAAGAGCGACGTCATCATCGGGTTCAACTGGTTGAAGCAGCACAACCTGGAGATCGACTGGCAGAAACAGACCATTTGTTTCTCCAGGTGTCCTGCCGCTTGCAAGCGGGCTCGCTTATGGGAAGAATGGGAGGAAGAGGACAATGCCGACATGGAAGAAGGGGACTGCATCTTCGTCACGAAGATGTATCCCAAAGATGTAGTGGATTCCCCGGGATGCCGAACATCTCTGTGCTATGGGTAGCGTGGCTACTAAACTGGCAGCCGCAGCCCATGAAGCAAAGGGGGTGAAGACGCTTGAAGAAAGCGTCCCTGCTCATTATCTGGAGGAGTTCTGAGGGGTCTTTGAGAAAAAGGATTTCGACAAGCTACCGAGCGACGGAAATGGGACCACACGATAAAGCTGAAAACCCGGCGCAGAACCCGTGAAAGGGCGAAGCATCCCCTTGTCGGTCCCGGAACAGGTGGAGCTTGACGTGTTCATCAAGGAGCATGTGGAAACCGGATGTATTTCGCCCCTTGAAATCACCGTGGGCCTCTCCCTTCTTCTTTGTGAAGAAGAAGGATGGGAAGCTACGGCCCATTCAGGACTATTGGAAGTTGGACTCTCTTACCATCAAGAACTGGTACCCCCCTTCCGCTCATCTCCGAGATCATGCACATGCTCCGTAAGGCAACCTGGTTCACTAAATTGGACGTTCGATGGGGATACAACAATATCCGGATTAAGGAAGGGGACAAAGAGAAAGCCGCGTTCGTCACAAACCGAGGGTTGTGGGAACCGCTGGTGATGTTCTTCAGGTCTTACGAACTCGCCAGCGACCTTTCAATCCATGATGAATGACATCTTTGCGGACCTTATCACAGAAGGACGGGTTCTCGTTTACCTGGACAATATTCTCATCTACTCAGAACACCTGGAAGAACATCGCTCCACGGTTAAGGAGGTTTTGCGGATTCTCCAGGAAAACGAGTTGTTCATGAAACCCGAGAAATGCGAGTTTGAACAGAGAGAGGTTGAATATCTGGGAGTCATAGTCGGGGATGGGAAAATTCGGATGGACCCCATAAAAGTCGAGGGCGTTCGACAATGGGCAACCCCGAGGAATGTTAAAGACGTACAAAGCTTCCTCGGGTTCCTCAATTTCTATTGACGTTTCATCAAAGGATTCGGGGATTACGCGAAGCCATTAACTCGCCTCACGCGGAAGGACTACAAGTGGAGGTGGGGAGAACTGGAGAAGAACGCGTTCGACCAATTAATATTGGCCGTAACATCGGAACCCGTTCTGCATTTCCTAACGGATGTTGGGGAATAGCGGGTTGAGGCGGACTTCCTCGGATTACGCAACGGGGGCATGCTTGATGCAGTGCCAGAACGGGTGTGGGTTCCAATTGCGTTTATGTCCAAGGGACTAAACAACATCGAACGGAACTATGACATCCACATCAAGGAAATGCTGGCAATTATGCGGGCGCTCTACGAGTGGCGACACTATCTGCAGGGCAGTCAATTGAAGTTCGAAATTTGGACGGACCACAAGAATCTGGAGTACTTCACTACCACAAAGAAACTCAATAGATGACAAGCCCGTTGGTTGTTGGAGCTCAGCGAATATGACTTCGCGCTCATTCATAAACCCGGGAAGCAACATGCGAAGACCGACGTGCTTTCGAGGCGAAGCGGTCATGAGAAGGGGGGCGCAGGACAATTTGAGTCTGGTGCTGCTTCCGGAACAGTACTTCCAGAGGATGAATGGTGAAGAATTTTTAAAAGCCATGCCGGCGGTCTTGGACGACACAGCGGGTGATCAATTCATGGAGGACATCAAGGCTGGGAAAGCTGACTGGGAAGATGTGGTGAAGAAGGCGCTGAAGGAAAAGGCTGAGGGCTGGGAAGAGCATGAGGACGGGTTCATCAATCGAACCGTATACGTGCCTTCAACTGGGGATCTACGACATCGGATTCTACGGGCCTACCACGACAATTATATTTCGGGACACCCGGGACAATTCCAGACGGCGGAAAAAGTAACCCAAAACTACTATTGGCCCTCTCTACTGTTGGACGCCAAGTGATACATTTCGGCGTGCCCCGTGTGCCAGAGGACGAAGCACTATTTCCTTCGAAACTCCGAGGACCCCTACACCCTAACGCGGTCCCGGAACGGGTGTGCAGAACATCTCGGTGGACTTGATCACCAAGTTACCCATCAGTAACGGGTACAACTCTATCGCTGTGATAGTCGATCAACTGGGGAAAGGAATCTGGGTGGTGCCCTGCACTGAGCACTTGGGAGGAGAAGGGATGGCGCGTATCTATTGCGACCCACGTGTGGAAGGACTTCGGGTTGCCCGAGGTGGTGATCAGCAACAGAGGGACACAGTTCGTGGGACATTTTATGCGGGACCTGTTGAAGCTCCTGGGCATAAAATTGAACGCTTCGACGGCCTACCACCCACAGACCGATGATTGATGTGCTCAGAACCTATATAAGAAACACACAAATAACCCACTTGACTCGAGAGCGGCACAGAAAACAGTCCAGAGACTGTTCCAACAACCAACAAACAAATCAAACGGCAATATATGCATGTTTCCAAAGATCCCGACGAGTTACAGCCCCTAGTACAGGGCCTTGTAAAGGTTGTAGGGAGAGGTTTTGTTTCTCAAAGAGATGGAAGAGCAAACTGCGTAGAACATGTTTCTAGACACAGTGGAAACATTGTTTCCAAACAAGGTAGATTTATAGCTTCACAGTGTGTGTGTGTGTGTATCCAAGCGACAGAGAAACAAGTTTAAAGTAGTCCCGTAGACTCAAGTAAGGCCCCTAGTTTATAGGCCAAGAACATTCACAGAGCTTTCCCTAAAGAGGTACTTTCTGAGCAACGCCAGCAGTCACATTTCCAAAGTTTTCCCTTGACGGTACTTTCTGAAACCCGCTCCGCAAACAACAACAATAACATTTCTTTCAACAGAGTCCCAGATCCAACAGATTCTCAGAGTTCAGACAGTTTCCAGGCAAAGCCCAAGTGCGTTTCCAGAATAATATATGATTCAGAAACAATTAAGATTTCGACTAATAGTGCTACTCTATAAGAGTGCGTTCGCCGAGGATCCCAGATCAACCCAATGCGCAAGTGTATAGCCTACTAGTTCGGGGGAAGATGCTGTGTCCATCGTAGAAACACCCTCGGATACTTATACAACCGCCAAGACACTGTTACAAAGCCCAAAACACAATCCCAATGAGTCAAAAGTCTGTTTATCCAGTCTCTTTAAACCGCGTTTCTGTCGGTTGTTCTTCTGAGCGTCGCCTCCCATTGGTTCCCAACTGTGAGCATGCCATGTTCCCTTGCCAATTACGAGGCAGGAACCCGTCAGCAGCACCCCTGTATTATTCAGAGGGTGTGTCGATCACCGATAGATCGGCACTGCATCTCGTTCAACCTGTTTCTGCTTCAACTCAAGTTTCCCCTTGGTTCCAAGCACGGAACTTGATAGTACTCCTTTGTAGGTCTCGGTAGATACCCGTTTCTCTAGGGTTTCCAGAAAGGGTTCTTGAGAAAGAACCTTAGAACACCTTTAGAGTTGTGATCCGGATCCACAGAATAGCCGACCACCTGTTTCGGTGTATCCGCATCCGATGGAAACCGGCAACTCTGGTAACCGAAACACTCTTAGCGTCTCAACACAACACAACACATTGCCAACTCCCGTTCCTTTGACCCGTTTCTGTTGTTTAAGTGGATGTTGGAAACAAGTCAAAGAAGTTCCTTGACTTATTATTTGGCTGCACGTTTCCCTTACAGTTTTCAGGGCGAGACTAGCCAATGGATGTTCTAATTCCTTAGAACGTTCACCCGTTTCTCTGTGGTTCGCCCAACAGCTACCAGGAACCAGTACTGTTGCATAGAAACAACAGTTTCAGCAATGAGCACGATCAGAAACACGCAAAATTACATGTATCTAACCATGGCCCAATTACTGGCTTATCACTGAACGCGTCAACCAAAACATCGAACAATACCTTCGGGTTTTCACCAACTTCTTGCAAGACGATTGGGCGGACTGGTTGACACTAGTGGAGTTTAACCACAACGACCAAGTCAGCAAAACGATGGGTTTCAGCCCCTTCTTTGTCACCATGGGATTCCATCTGCGAAAAGGCACTGAACCGTGACTTGAGGTCCCGACCGAAGATGCGACTAAATTTGCAACCCAGATGTCCAAGGTTTGAGAGGAAGTGGGGGCTGCCATGCGGGCAGCACAGGAGATGATGAAGAGGTTCTACGATGCCAAACGACAGGCAGACCCCGACTATAAACCCGGCGATAAGGTGTATCTGTCCGGGGCGGACTTGGTCACTCATCGCCCGACAAAGAAATTCGAAGCCCGGTGTTATGGTCCCTTCATGGTCGTCCGGAAGGTTGGAGCCATCTCTTATGAACTGAAACTTCCGGATTCCTGGAAGGTTCATCCGGTCTTAACACCGTATTCCTTTGTCCCTGGGTTCCGCCTATCGCTGCCCATCAACACCACGACGATCCTACCCCTCCAGATGTAGTAGATGGGGTGGACCTCTACGAGATTGCAGAGGTGCTGAAGATACACTTCAACAAAAAGCGTAAGTGATTGCAGTACCTGATCCGATGGGAGGGTTATGGGCCCAAGGATAACACCTGGGAACCATTGGAACATTTGGGGGATTCTACCGAATGTCTTGATGACTTCTACGAGAAGTACCCCGGTAGCTCTGAAGGAATCCGCCCATGGACGAAAGTGGGTCATCACGGGTGAAGACCTATGGAACAAGAAGCGGCGCTGATCGTGAAACCCGAGGCGGGTTTCACCTAGAGGGGGGGTAATGTCATGAATTGTCTTTTCATTTTATTCCAGAACCCGAACAACCTGAACAACCTGATCATTGATCAGATCAACTATCTGATCAATCGAACCAGGATACTGTTTTAGGATCCCCAACGGTTTCGATCGGTTCCCCGACCTTCGGGTTCCCGATCGCCCCTCTACATCCATATACCCCTTCATTACTTTGCATTAATCTTGTCCGTTGCCGTTGGACACTGTACCTTAATTTACAACCCCTAGGGACTTTAGTATATAAGCTGTAGTTAATTCCCTGTACTTTACACTATTCTAGTCTAAACTCCAGGCTTATTCGGTTGGAACTCTTCATGCTTCAGTCGCCCTCGTCACCTCAGAACCCGGAATCTGCTCTGTGCTGACATTATGGGCCCCGCCTAGCGCACGCTCTACCTCACAGATACAATCTTGAACTGACTCTTGAGCACATGCTCGACTTCTTTCCCACTCACAGCCTTCACTGAGCTTCTCCCACGCTGCCGTGTCATCATGGCATCCATGTCTTCGAGCAAGGACAACATCACTTGCCCCTGTCCTCGACAGGCCCAAGACGTTCCAAATCTGGATCATTCACATCGTCGGCAAGCTTCATAGGGAACGAGTTGCGGATACCCTCAAAGGGAAACCCACTGCTGCTCAAGTACCTCTCCCCAGTGACGCCACCGGTACCCATCTCAACGCTTGGGAAGTTCGAGACAGCAAGGCTCACAGCATCATCATTGACCACATCTCCGATCTTCTCGCCCTCAAATGTGCCCACCTTGACACCGCGGAGCAGCTCTATAATGAGCTTGTCCGCATCCATCAAGCGGCAAACCTCGGCGTCAATGCCTTCTATGTCTTTTTGGGCCTCATGAAGCTCACCTGGGATGGCACGAGCTCCGTTGATGAGCACATCGGTCTGATAAACACTGGCACCAACAAACTCACTGCCATGAAGAAACCTCTCGACAAAGAGTTTCTTGCATTCCTCCTCCTACACTCCCTTCCCACCGACCTAAAGTGGGAGACCTTCAAAACCTCCACGCTCAACTCTGTGCCTGTGGGTGTCACACTCGACTTCGGCGACATCTCGGAACAGCTCATTGCTGATGCCATTCGTGTTGATGGCGACTCCGCGGAAACACCTGCGTCCGAGTCCACCCTCAAGTCGAGGCCTTCCAAACCATCGAAAAAGGCCAAGTCGGAGAAATGGTGGTCCTTCCACCGTTCCACCACTCACAACACTGACGAGTGTAAATCACTTGCAGGCACAGAAGTCTTCAAAGAAGGACCGAAAAAAAGGGAAAGAGGGAGCGGCAGAAGGCACACCGTATGGATGATGGATCCGACTCCGACTCTGACTCGAGCAGCTCCTCCAGCTCCTCCAGCTCCGAGGACGAGCAGGCTCAGTTCTCGGCCAAAGCGGAAAAACACAAAACACGTAATCACCATGTAAAGGTTGATAAGTCCCTAATGACACACATTCATGCTTATCTTGGGACTGACTTGAAACCTCCGGAGCTCAACATTCTCGCCGATTCGGGTGCATCGGGTGATATGACTCCCTGTGATGGGGTGTTCTATGGCATTTCCAAGGCAGACACTGCTGGACCTATAGATAGATTACCATATTTTAGATCACATGTTCCTATATCGTTACATCATGTAGATCATGTAATAATAATCTTAACTTCGCCATCTACTATGATATAGTGAGTCCAAGATCACCCTAGCAAACCACCATTACGCGTTAGACCACCTGCCTGGCTGAGCATCCGTATAACTGCTCCATGGCCCCGGTGTTGCAGGGGCTCCTGTCCAGGGTAACACGACCTCTTGTCGAAGGGTTACGATGGTACTCCTCTGTGAGCTGGCGCCTTCGTGGCTGCCTACCTCACTTCTACTACGGCTACTACCCACAGTGAAGCCTTCCGAACTACAATGCGCATCTCCCGACCTGTGCCGCATCACACTCCCATCGCAAATGGTTTTTACCTGACACATACAAACCCTTGCATCCACCACGCAAGGTTCGCTTTGGCGATGACTCTTACGTTGAGGCCATCGGAATTGGCTCTATCCTTTTCAAGAGCCGTGTAACGGGCAAAAAGATTTGGCTGGACAAAATCTTACATGTCCCCAGTTTTTCTGTCACGCTTATCTCGGTTTACCGGCTGAACAAAGCCAGTTATTATTCCGTCTTTAGAGGAGAACCATGTCAAGTCAAGTCTGTGAAAGGTCGCCAACTGATCCTTCAGGGGCACCATAAAGGTGGACTTTATCACCTTGATATCTCTCCGGTGACACGTACTGAGCAGATGCACATTGCAGTCGACATAAATGTCCTGCACTGCCACATGGGCCACATCGACCCTAAGAGCCTGAAGAAAATGGTAGACCACGGCCAGCTTGAGGATATCGACACCGTCACTGGTACTCCCCAGTTCTGTGAACCATGTGTCCTCAGGAAGATGAGGAAGCAGCCCTTTAAACACAAAGGGCAGCGTGCCACTCGCCCTCTCCAAGTAGTCCACTCCGACGTTGGTGGACCGGTCTCACCTCCAGATCGACACGGAAATCAATACTGGATCACCTTCACTGATGACTATGGTTGCTTTCTGTGGATTTACTTCATGAAGAAGAAAAACGAAGCTCTTTCTGTTTTCCGCCAGTAGAAACACGATATCGAGACTTTCTTCAAGACGGAGATTGGTGAACTCCACTTATCACCGAATTGGCTCAATTTCTTTCAAACCGATAACGGCACCGAATACCTCAACGCGCTATTCAAAACCGAGCTTTCACGTGGTGGTACCATTCACCACACCACTGCTGCCAATACACCTGAGCAGGATGGCCTGGCTGAGCACATGAACCAGACCCTCGCAACCAAGGCCACAGCAATGCTAATAGAGTCGGGACTCCCCAAATCATTCTGGAGTGATGCCATGTCAACTTCCGGTTTCCTCACCGCCCATAGTCCAGCATTGGGCCTTCGTGGGAAAACACCGTACACGAAGATCTTCAAACAAAAGGTCGACACATCATGGTTCCGACCCTTCGGCTGTCTCACATACACGCTCATTCCCAAACCGAATCAACCTTGGAAATTCGCACCCAAGGGCTGAAAGTCCATCCTACTAGGCTATACCACCGGAAAGAAAGCCTATTGGCTCCTTGATCTTACCATACACAAGGTTCTCCACAGCCGCCACGTTAGGTTTGATGAAACTGGCACAAAGCCTTCTATTGTCAATTTACAGACAAAAGATGCACCCCCGGATCAGTGGGAGGACATCTTATGCACCAAGTCTAGAGCCAGCCGGCCAGCTACTCCATCTTCGGATGATGACAACCCTGACTGCACCCGATCACAGCCGCTGACAGAAGGTCTAAGGTCAGTGGGAGCTGCAAAACAGTCGGTGTCAGTGGGAGACATGCCAGATGACCACATTCGGGCTAACATACCGAATGTATTCTCCCCCATCACTGAAACCGCGCAAGAGATTCACTTGCGCAGTGCTCCCGACACTGTGCCGCTCCCGCTCCCGCTCCGTCTCACAAACGGCAGTGTGCACCATCTCCAATCCCCAATTCCATTGCTGCATCGCGCCCTTCACCACCTCGCAAAGCCCATGACTCGAAACTGGGACTACAACAAAGCACTTGAGGATGAGAAAAGGGCAAAAGAGGAACACCAGGTAAAACCACACCTGGATGCAGGCGAACCAGGGTGCAGATGTGTAACACCCACACCATACCTTCCACGACATCCAGCCTTGGGCACAGGACACCCTGGTCAATGACTCAAACATAAGCGGGTCCGAGTTGACCGACCTGCCTACAGACCTCGAAGACCTCGAAGACATGTTCTTCACTGGCATCGCCAGCACTGGTCCATCGCATTGGGCAGTCCCAAACACCTTCACAGAAGCCGCTAATGGGCCCGATGGCCCACAGTGGCAAGGCGCGCTGCAGGAGGAGCTTGAGAGTCTTCTAGACAACAATGTCTATGAAGTTGTACCTGTGCCAGTGGGAGTAAAGTTAATTACCCTCCAAAATCATCATGTGGATCAAACTCGATGCCAATGGCAACATTGAGCGCTTCAAGGTCCGGATCGTTGCACGCGGGTTCAGCCAGAAAGAGGGTGTGGACTATAAAGAGGTTTTCGCCCCAGTTGCAAACCTTGAGTCCATTCGGATCATCCTTGCACTTGCGGCTAAATACGATCTTGAGCTGGATCAAATGGACATTGCTACGGCGTACCTGAACTAGGGATCCCCACCGTACCGTATACGGTTATGACCGTAAGAATTACAGGTCATTACGGGTTCTAACTGGCCATAACTGTAACCGTATTCACTCTCACAAGGGCTTGTACGGTACGGTTACGGTTACGGTACGGTTATTACGGCTGTATACAGTCGTATAAATTGACATAAAATGTAATAATGAACTAGATGTCCGTACCTACTGCTTTTCAAGCCGCCTTCAGATTCTCGAGGGTTTTGCGCTTGAGTTTTATACGTTGAATCATCGGCCGACATAAAGTGTGCGAAATTGGGAGGCACGTGAGATCCTTGATGTGGCAAAGCTCGATGTTCGACAGTGTTGAACCCAAGTCAGTCTTGAAGCCCAGATGGTCTAAGCTTCGAGTTGGCTTCGAGAGTTCATCACTTGAGATTTCCGACGAAAGTCTTCGCCAACAATGTAGCAAGTAACGGTACCATATTGAGGCACGGTACCATTTGAGGCTGATGCATCTTGACGCATCGTGGATGCGTGAGTCTCAATCAGAGACGGTTCAGATGCGGTGAGGAGAGCACATGACGGTCCGGCTTGATGCACGCGTCACCGGGGACGGTGCACACATCAACATGCAACTCGGCCGTGGCGGGCCAATTTACGGTTGTAAAGACCCATATACGGCCGTATTTATACGGGTCATTACGGTATACGGTACGGTCACAACCGTACCGTAAAAGATCGCTCTGAGAGGTCGTACGGTACGGTACCGTAACCGTATAACCGTAACCGTATTACGGTTTTATACGGTTACGGTGGGGATCCCTAACCTGAATGGCGAACTCAAGGAAGAGCTCTACATGAGCCCCCCAGAGGGCGTTGCCATTTCCCCGGGTCATTGCTGGCATTTATGTCAATCCCTCTACGGTTTGAAGCAGGCCGGGCACACCTGGAACCGAACACTCGACTGTAAGCTCAAGGATCTAGGATTTTTCCGGCTAAATGCAGAGACTTGCCTATATGTCTTCTGGAAAGATGGTCACATCTGCTTCCTTGTCGTTTACGTTGATGACTTCATCCTCGCAGCCAACTCCCGATCTTTCATGGACTCGATCAAGGCAAAATTGTCCTCGAAGTTCAAGATGCGTGATCTGGGTGCCGCATCATACATCCTCGGTATCCAAATAAAACGGGATCGAGACCAACGTACAACAGTCTAGGTAGTGGCATTATAATGTGCACTGGCCATGCCAGGGGTGCGCGTTACAATTTGCCCCTTTATTTTCCATGGGTGGTGCACATTATAATGTGCCCCCTGCTTTTTGCTGTAGCGCTCGCCTCGGCCTCCCAGCATTGTCTGTTGCCATCAAAATCTGTACGCTGCGACAGTAGCTGGTAATTCCCATCAGCTGGCTCTTCCTGCTGTTCCATCAATCCAGTTCAGGTAATGCCGCCAGTGATGTGGACGACATGACAGCTGATTCCCGCCTACCTGTAAAAAGTATTCGATAAATCTGCCAGAAAAAAGCCATTAAAATGATACAATATATCTATGACTCGTTCTCCTCCTTAAAATCGTCAAAACCATCCTCCTCCTCATCCAACTCCTCCAGCTCCACTTCTAGACAGACCAGCTCCATCACATCAACAATGTGATCGTGCATCACTGTCTTTGCGCGATCCCGTACCGCCGCCCATTGCCTACGCCAATCCGATTCCCAGGCCCGCTCCTGCGCAGCATGCCGCTAGCGCATAGGCACGAAGACCCTCCGCCACCTCTGGGCTTACATCACGACCCAAATCTACCCGTTCATCCCACCAACGAGCCTTCCATGTGAAAAACTCCAGGACCCGTTGCATTTCCTCTTCCAATAAGATCAGTTCCTCCCTCCATCAATCTGCCCGCACCCTGGCCTTGGTCCACTCAACCTGTATATCTACATCACCATGTCAGAAAAAGCCATTGAGATGAATCAAAACACATACCTTCATGGAGCGAGCTGTCTGTGGTTACGTCCGACTCCTTGTTAAGGGGGTACAAATCTGCGAAATTTGCACCATACCTCAAGTTTTTTTTTCAGCAAAATTGGCGACCCCTCCCCCCCTCCCAAAAGAGGAATTCCTTTTTGGAAAGTGATGAATCGCCTTCTGGAGGCTTGTGGAGCTTGGTTTGATGTCTGGGACCTTATATATACACTAAATTGACAAAGTATCAGTTGTGCTAGTCATCTCAGGATTGTTTGAACAATTCTGAGTGAAAGATGTTCAGTGATGGGTCCCGCTGCTGTATTGTTGCCGAAGCCCACATGCTCATTTGCTATATTGGGAAGACCTCCGGCGATCAATCCCTCATCAATTCCCCAATATGGGAATAATGTATCCTCTTCTACTTCAAAACCACTACACCAGGCACCTTAAGGAAAGTGGATTGTGTCCTCAAAATCACAAATCTTACAGATTTGAGGTAAGGTAAAAAATTCTGCAATCCGAAGCCCTTGCTCCTTGTTGTTTCCCCGTATACCAGAGCCAAGAGACATTCATTGGCCTTCCCCAGTCTCCAAGCCAAAAAGCACCCTCAGCTCCACCGGCTCACCATACTCATCAACATCGCCCCCCTCTGCCTTGGCCGGCAACCCTGCAAGAAGACGGGCCTTGCGGTTTTCCTCCTTCTCCTCGTCATTCAGAGCTTGCTCACTCATTCCCCATATGTCCTCCTGCTTCAGCTCCCTCAGCTCTTACTCCCATGGCCCTCGGCCACGCAACGCAGAAGAGCTGCGCGCACTGCAGCCGACTGGATACGATCTTTGATCGCATCGAGCAGATCGCGGCTCTTTGTGTAAGCACCTTGCCCCCCAAATGTTTGCACTTGAAGCAGTGGGCAAATGTCCGTGTTCGGAGGCCCGCCTGCAACTGGCAAAGCACCTGGTCAGCCTGAGCACTGCGCAGCGCCTCCTGCTCCACCAGCGCAGAGGGACACACCCTTGGGCGAGCATCAGCCGTATTGATGACAGGAGATAGATGGGGATGGTTTCTGGCTTGGTGTTGCTTCCCACAGGCAGCGGTGGTTTTTCTCAGCGATCCACTGACACAATCTCGGCATATACGTGTCTTGAACATTGTTGAGAGCTTCGACTTTGCTGAGGAGTAATGTCTGTGAACGCTGAAGTGCTGTGGCTTGAATTGTTGTTCTGCATATGTGTTTGACCTCCAGTCGTAATGCTGACCTAAGGTGGATCAGTAATGGTGTTCCACATGATGAACAACTCACTGTGATTCCTGTATTTCGATGCCCTCTATCAAAAAGGGACCGGGTTTCACCGTCAGAGCTGATGCGCCCTCCCTCACTTGTTGATGCTCCTCCTCGGCAATTGGGCCAGGACATCTGCCATTGTAACCGCTGCAACCGTTGAGGTCAGGATGTGAATGGTGAGTGAAATGAGGAACATACCCTTGACCTCTGCGTACTGATACGGGTCTTCATTCTCGCTGTCCCTCTCCCCCCTCACCATTTTCTCCCACTTTGACAAGTCGGCTTCGTGCCCATCACGCAACCTGGCGGTGAACAAATGAAAAGCACGGCTATGAAGCATTGCTTCTGGGATCGCCAACACCATCTTCCGCAACAATGATTTGCCTACACAATATCAGCATCAATTGCATTGGCACAGAATACCACCGACACACCAAGATCCACTGTCTTCTTCCAGTTAGAAAAGCCACAGAGGTCATCAATTGTGTCCTCACGCGAGCCAGGGCCCATCACTGACACTGATCGCGCTGCCGAGTTAAACCACGACCAGTTGCGCTCCACTCCCTCGCTGTCCGTCCGTCCCACTCCCTTAGTGTAATTGAACGAAAATGGGCTGTGACACCTTTTGATGTGGGGCGGGAGATGGAATTTTGGGACCTTGAAGATCACCTGCACCCAGTCGGGGAGCTTGAGATGTTCCAGCATCTGTTGCGCCTGAGACCAGAAATGTATTCCCCATTGGCAAGCATATCGTAGCTGGCAACGATGGTGAGGAGAATTGTCCCCATCAAACTTGAGAACCATATGTAGTCCATATTGGCGTATCTGTGTTGGGAACTTCAGCCAGCTCGTTCATGCAAACAAATAGATATTTTGCCCACCTTTCCCCTCTCTGCAAATCTCCCATACCCAAGGGGGAACATCTCATGTTGCGAGCAGCTGACTGAGCCGACACCTGATGCGCGCAATCCCTTGGCATGTTTGTTGTTTGCCGACCAGAGCGCCGCAAACGAAACACAATGACTAATCTGCGAAACATTCAATAATTCGCAATATTAAGCTGATGAATTACGTACCTCATCCTCATGAATATGCTGGGCCAAGAATTTGAGATAGCCATCGCTTGCGACCATGTACACCCATCCAGGACCAAGTGTTGGGTCCTTGTCCCTTGAGGATTGGGCCGTATCCCTTCATCTTGAAGTTGGTCCTCGGAAACTAGCATGCAATAAATCCAGCTAGTAGCTATTAACAACACAGCAACAGGAAGACTTACACAACTTCTGCAGGCACATCAGCCCAGTCCGGGGGTAGATTGATGTCGGGATGCGGACAAGCGCGGCATGGAATGGCCAGCTCACCAGGTTTTGTTGCCGAAATTCCCCCAGGTCATGTCCACGGCCAGCGTTTTGCACATTTGGAGGTGGCGATACTCCCGCACCATATTCATAAACTGTGGTAGCCAATTCTGAAATTACATCAGTTATGTACCACATTCACCCAAACGAGAAACTTACTGGAACTGTCTTTGAATGGGTCGCGTTGGTCAACAGAACCAAGGTGTTATAGAAATCATAAGCTGGGAGCCGTGCTTGAAGGTTGAGCTTGTGGAACTACCGGAGCAGGCTGACCATTGCTGCTGTCAAGGATCTTTGTGTGTCGCTGGATACCAACCGACATTAAGCAATTGGTCAACTTCAGAAGGGGTCCTGCGACAGGAGCAGAAATCGAGATCCAGCGTGTGGATGCCGTTGTTATGGAGCACGACAAAGGTCCAGGACTGCCCCAGGTAATTGAAGGGACAGTCCTCCCCAAACGGATGGCCGATCTGGTAACGCAGTCCCAAA
>JARKIC010001662.1:0-103879 GCA_029378375.1 Mycena olivaceomarginata | reverse complement strand
GCAGGGCCGATACACTTGCTATCTGTGATCCCGATTCAATGGAAAGGTCTTTTAAACGATTCCACCGCAGCGGCAGTTGTAGGGGGTTGATGTGAGTCGAGGATATGGAAAATTTTGAAAGACCCGACGACCGGAGCAGGCCCCAGGAGCCACCCAAGACATGTTAGGTATTGCCTCTCGCAATAACACCGACTTCAGGATCGGGACATCCTCCTCCGTGAGGCGGGATACGTTCCCCAGCACCCACGACGATGTTGTCAAGTCGATGTGCTCCCAGCGGGAGGCGAATGGAATGAGAGCCCGCAGGAAAAGATCGTCTCCGTTTTTGTCTGAACTGCATTGAAGTGATATAGACAAGCCGCAGCGACCGGAACGGGATAACCAGGTGCCGATAGCCTCTAGTCGTCGCGCCAATGTCTCCCGATATAGGCCCACAAAGGGCCTTCCGATGTTATCGTGGGCCATGGAAGGCTCAACAACATGGATTTCGGCCCAAAGAGCAGGTGTCGAGAGTAAAATGGTTCTCCATGAGCTGCATACGTGGGCGAGGAGAACAGGTGCCTCCGAGGCGCTCATAGCGCAGTTCCGGTGTGTGGGGAAACAAGCCAGGAAAATGGCCAGGAAATCTCTAGTGGGATGCGCCGGATGGGTGAAAGAAGGGCTCTGTGGTCTTGCATGAAGGCTTGCAGGGCATCGCGCTCCGTCGTCAATTTATCGAGCACACTCTGCATTTTGGTAATTTCCTTGTCAAGGAACTCCATGCGAAGGGAAGACTCGATGAGCAGAGTCTTTAAATTCTCCACCTCGTCATCGGGAGGACAGTAGTTCGTCCCCAACCTGCGGGCGAAGGGAGAATTCATGATGAAGGGCAGGTGTGTATGTGGCCGTGCAAATCGATCAGAAATCAACGATTCAATCAGATCGGTTCGGCCCCCGAACTTTGGGGTTGACCACGGCGATCCGCGTTAGATGAAATGCGAGCTAAAAAATTTCTACACTTCAGATTCATAATAAATGGGTGACCCTCATCAATTCACGCCTCATATTTGATCAATTATTACCTGATACTTCACGCTATGGAAATTGTGTGCTGAATGCAAAAACGGTCTTAAGAACGTAGTTGAGTGGGAAGTCAGTGCAAGAGACTACTTAAGAACGTGGGACGGTGTCCTGATGGATAATTTGAATCTGCCGGAAAACTGGATCTGGCAGTCCGGGGTTTTAGTGGGTATAGGTACGTTGCGTCCTCCAGGACGGAACCGCTAGCTGCTAGCGATAGCTACCGAGTCCCACACTGCCTGTCGATGGGTGTGCGTAATTGCATTTCCTCGGGGGGCCACCGCGGCCGCTGAGGTAGTTGAATCTATGGGACACAATCCCAAAATCAGCAGGAGAGGGGAGCTGATCAGATCAGTGCTGCCTCTTTCCGTCGCTCCACCAAAAAAAAAAAAAAGAAGAAATGCGAGCTAAAAATCAATAATCCGTTTGTGAAAACCAACTACGCGTACTCTATGCTACGTTGCCGAATTTGAACGCCGCCGCGACTCAGTTGGTGTCCGCGATCTTATCAATGTCGAGATAGTATTACGGTTTAGACGTGATCGTCTGACTCTGAATAATCTCAGGCTTACTACATGCGGTCGTCTCATAGATTTTCTCGAAGGTAAGGCATAAGAGACGGGCTCTGCCCATAAATAACCGTTGACTGCTTTCAATTGTATGGCCATGGCGTAACGGTACAGATCCGCAGCCCTCCACCTTCCAGGCTCGGAACCATATTTCTGTTATGCGCTTCCGTTCCTCCGGTGTCAACAGGTGCTTACAGAAACAAATAACTCTGGTCTTGGCTATATGGTTCAAGGTCTAGTAGGCGTTGCGGAGATGCAATTGAAACCACGGAATTTTTAATGTCGAGCGGTGCCGATTACCGACCCTGCTCACACGCTGCTAATAATTGTAGGGAGATGAATTTCACGGAAAGGAGACTTTTTAAAGTGTATTCAACATGCAAATAAGAGCCAAGAGGTTTCTGAACAAGTTGGCTCTGTAAGACTGTAAATCTGCGGATCCAGATCGGCAATCATTATCCGTCAATCACGATTTCGGTACATTCCGGTTGTTGGGCTGTCTCGCCTTCACCCAAACCCTCATGATCAGCTCGCCGAGCGAAGTGGCATCTCAACTTCCAAACTCGACCTCCACGTATGTTTCTCTGCGTATTCAGCGTACTAATCATAGCTTTCACGTGCCATTATCTCGATCCTCGCCATCGAGAGATGTGCCGGAAGGTATAACCCCGGAAGATTTACTTCCGACTTGAAACTGGTATCACAGGCTCAGCTAGTGTAGATCATTTGAAGTCAAGATATCTCCCTCAAGGCCCTCACTGGATTCGCTACTACTGCACCCCAGCTTCTGAAACCGCCTTGAAACCGCCACTGTTGTTGCAGATAGTACCATCAGTTACAACCCAATCCGTGCATGCGACGATAATATCCGTCATATCTTCCAATATCGAACCGCGGATCTCCAGCTGGCAGATCTGCTGCCGTACCTGTGATCCCACATGTTGTGCAGCATATAACGGTCCATGCAGCCACCCTCCCTAACGTCTCCTTTGTTGCTCGTTTTCCCTGTCTTCGCTGTCCCTTAGGCTCACCCGCATTCTTTTCACGTCCTTTGTTGTGCATCATGGCTGGAGTTACTCTCCTGTGCGCACGCTTTGCATTTAATCTTCTGCCGTTTCACTGATCATTAAATTTCAGTCTCGGTCCCATGATGATCGGTGCGCGTCTGCTGTGGCGAAGAGCCTGAAAACGTCTCTCATTGGCCGAGTTTAGGCGTCATGCTAAACATGGTATTATACGGTGTATGTTATCCATCACTGTACCCTAGGTACTGGTCTAATGACGCCCAGGCAATGTTTACCCAGGTAACTCCGAAAATCTTCATTGAATCCTTCCTGGAACACTCGTCTGGTTTCCGTAGATGGTCGCGTACTATCAGCGATATACCCAGTACGTTGAAATTGACCACGAATCCCATATGCTAATACATCGTGAAGGGATTCCCCGTGGATTCGATATTTGGTTCGTCCATTCTGTCCTCCCTCGATACCACCCTGATTTTAGTTCTCCAGATGTTGTACTTGTTGCTGGCTCAAACGGCGGGCATTATTGTCGAGTGTGGTATTATCTACGATCCGTTGATTTTTCAGTATGGTGAATGGGTTCCGAGGCCGACATTGTCCGAGTTGTGATAACATGTTACGATTTTAGGCAGCGAGGCGGCGACTATAATCTCTCCGAAGCGGGAGTTTCTTCCACTTGGGCGTAATCATTTAAGCTGACACCAGTGTGATTCTAGTTCTACCCGGAGGTCAGCACGGCCCGAAGGCTCCACGAACAATTTATTGATGATTTCGTTTGGCCAGATTCGATTCTGATAGTCCGTTCTTCCGCCTTCGTGGTTTCCGAAGCACCTAACCTCCCGGTAGGCCATTGTATCGGCGCCTATTCAGCTATTCACTGCTTGGAGAATCAGTGGTAGGCGTCTTCCTGGTGGTCCGGATCATGCTTAACACAACCCACAGTCATCACTCAGTCGCTTATTCTCCCGGGGATCATCACGTTGCTTTCACTTGGCTCCTTCGGTTCGTTCGTCCTCACCGAGGTATCCAGCCTAGACTGAAAGCTTCGCTGGCAATGTTCAGGTGCCGGCATAACTGTGTCCATTCTGGTGTCCTTGAACCCCGAATTCCACAAGTTCGGAAATTTTAAGGCGGTCATCACCCTCTGGTTGGTACTGAGTGCGGTATGCGATATCGTAATCGCTGTTGGAATGACCCATGCTCTGGTGTGTTTTCTGTTGCACTCTCTGAGCGCATTCTATATCTGACACCGAACAGTACACGCGCAAGACGGGATTTGGCGTCGTCGATGGTCAGATTAACCGCATTATCCGCTGTGAGCATCACCGAAGTACCTGCGAATGATTTCTTTGGTTAATGTTGAGCAGTGACTGTAGAAACTGGAGCGTTAACGGCCATAACCGCCCTGGTGGACCTTATGCTTTTCCTCGTGTTTCCGGTGTGGTGTGTGTGGTTTTTATCCTTGCGAAATCGTGCTAAAGTCCTCCCTAGAATACGACCATGTAGGCCTGCACAATATTAATTCTGACCGCGACTTTTACTGAGCTCTTTCCAGAAATTTCATTGTAGACTTTCCGTTATCGAATCTGTATACCTTCTCGATGCTCGCCATGTAGGTCGAGCATTGTCGTTTTTCACCCGAGCTCATTTTTGGCTTCCCTAGGCTGAATTCTCGCGAGCGGAAAAAGACTGTCGATGCGGAGCATTTTCAGATGGCGCCGCAATCGCTCGCACCCCAGAGTATTATATCTCTGCGACTGTCGTCGAACCCCAGTTCGAAGATAGCACAACATCCGAAGTGACGGACGAGTTTATCCTCCTCTCCTGACAACAACCGGACTTTGATGACTCCAATGATTGTTCGTGTATTCTGTATATATTTAATTCAACGCCTCGCCGCGGCTCTCGAGCTCCCAACTTCAGCCATTATACTCAGCGCAAAAACAAAACAAGGGCGCTGAACGCTAACACATCGGAAAGAAGAACGAAATGCCAAGGTTACGCGATTTTCCCTCTTGCTCCCGTCTCTCTGATCTTTATAATATTCTCCCGAAGAGCCTTGCCGGCCAACAAATGATCATATGGACATCTCGACGTTGCTCTGACATTATTGACAGATCGGGCTATCTTTCAGTCGAGCGGGATCAAAGGGGTCAACTGCCTTTTACCCCGCTGATGGGTATTTCTGTTTTATCACTGGTGTGCATTCTGCAATTTCCGCGCCCGGCCCTGCCCAGCCTACCCAGATAGTTGAACACGTGATCAGTTTCATCCGGCATTCTGTTCCGTTCACATGGAGAGAAGATGTGCGCGAATCTCCAGCTGGCACCATAGATGGGTTACGGCTGTGGTGGTTTATCCATCAAGTCCGTGGCAGTCATATATTAAGTGGGTGTCGCAGGTCTCTTGGCCCCCGAGCCGGGCTTCATTCTTGCTTTTCTCCTTCTCCTTCAGGTTTCTTTCCTTTCTTGTTCTTTTCTTTCTTTTCATTTCTACTTCAATTATGCCTGGAGTTGATCTCATGTGCGTACTCTTCATACCATTCATTGCTGCCTCACTGATTATAATCAGTCTCGGCCCTATGCTCATCGGTGCGGGTGCAACATACTATATACACGTACATTCCTCTAAGCTCTCACTCACTGTGCCAATTTAGGCGCCATGCTCAACACGATACTGTATGGGGTTCGCTATTTCTCGTTCAGCCAGCTTGCTCTTTACTGATTCGACGCAGGTCATGTTTATACAGGTGAGTTGGAATTTTCTGCTGAATCATTGTGTGCGGCCTCATACTGACCCCCGGCAGATGTTTACATACCACCAACGCTACGCCAAGTGCGTCGAATTTTCACTAAAAGCAACTCGGATTGTGCTAAATCCCAGTTCAAGTGATTCTCGTTGGATTCGATACTTTGTATGTTCATTTTTTCTCATCTCGATATAACATGTTTGAACTACGCAAGATGCTTTACCTTCTGCTCGCTGCAACTGCCGACGTCGCTATAGAGTTCCATATCATCTATGATTCTTTAATCATTCAGAATGGTCAGTACTTGCTTGTGTACCGCGCGGCATAGTAAAACATATTCCAACTTCAGGGACAAAAGTAGCGCTAACCACATCACCAAAACGTGAGTTTCTTGGATTCGGTTCTCGAAGTTTGATTTCATATTGTGACTTCAGTGCTTCCCGGAGGTGAGCTTGCCGCACCAAAGAAATCCCTATAATTCACATGTTCGTGTTGCAGATGCGGTCCTCATAGTATGTGGTTAGCCTTTCTCGCGTAATCGCTCAACACAAAGCTTCCCGACAGTCTTTCGTGTCTACTCCGATACAACTGTTCACTGCTTGGCGGATCAGCGGTACGCGTCTCGTTCTGTTTTGGGGATTGGATCGCTTAGTACCAATCAAATACCACCAATCATCACTGGGTCGCTGATCCTCCCGGGTTTCGTGGCCTTGCTCTCCATGGGCTCTTTCGGTGCGTTTAGCTTCCATCCTTTTCTCTGGAGATTTCTAGATTGAAATGTTCCAGGCAGCGGAATCACTGTAGGAGTGAAGGTCTTCGTGAACCCGGAATTCCGCAGCTTCCAAACCTTTGCAACAGAAGTTGTGATATGGTTGGTCCTGAGCGCGCTGTGCGATATTATAATTGCTGCTGGAATGACTCACGCTCTGGTGTGTTGCTGCATCTGATCCCTTCTCCCTTCTGACGCGAATATGGCTAGTACACGCGCAAAACTGGTTTCCGGATCGCCGACGGGCAGATTGATAGGATTATACGGTGTAAGCTCCGCCCAAAGACTCCACATATTGTGGTTAATAGTGCATGCCAGTGAGCGTTGAAACCGGCGGCTTGACAGCTATTACTGCCCTGGCCGATGTTGTGCTTTTCCTCGCGTTTCCCGTACCCACGTTTTTACTCTGTGAACATGACTAAAGCTAAGTTTCGTTTCGCAGACAACAACTATGTAGGCGGGAGCGAATCTGGCAGAACTAAAGTGACTAATTTATTTAGGAACTTCGCTGTTGACTTCCCACTGCCGGCGTTGTACATTTGTTCGGTTCTTGCGATGTATGTTTGCCGTTCAGCATGTTCTGCGCACCTAGTAACTAATCTTGTCCTTTCCCGAGGCTGAACTCTCGTGAACGGCACAAGACTCCAGATATAGAGCATGCACATTCCGCGCTCCAAATGCCTAACCCTCATAAGATCAGCCTCAAACTTAAACCGTCGCTCTCTAGATCTGGTTGAAAAAGGTCCGTCCGTTATATCATAGCTCTCTCGGGCAAATACTGATCTTTTTCGACTCAAAAGTTCCAGACGGTAGCGATTTCCCTCATTACATGTACACCGCACCGCTGAATGATGCATGTTTACTAAAAAGTCGAGATATACACATCCACGGAGCAGATGGTGGTCACAGACAACAGTGACGCTGCGTCGGAAAGAGCAATTGCCTTGCACACGCAACCGGACTAGGTACGATATCCGAGAAGCAGATCTTCCAAGGACCCCCGACTCCACACATAACAGTAGGTGCTTAAACAATCTTCCCCCCCAAATCACAGCCTGACTTTTGCTTTGATCAAGCCCGACTAAAACAGGCTCTTCGGAACGAGGCAGCAGTTGGGGTGTCCCTGAAAACGACACATAGTTTTCAGAAATCCTCTTCTCCCATATAACTTGTAGTACATCCCGGCCTTTGCCTTAATCTGTGGCTTGTTTTTTTTGCAGTTAATGGTGGTTTGTCCGCTGCGCGAGCAACCTTGATCTGGGAATACGCAGTGAAATTTTGGATAGCCTAGTAGATCTGCTAGCCTGGTAGGCCGACCGGACGAAGAACCAATGCTCGTATCGCATTTGATGGCGTAAGTAGGTCAAATAAGCCCCCAAAATTGCCCCAACACGTCTCATACGTCTGCAATTCCATGTATTTAGAGTTGACTGAAGAATCAAACTCGGCGATCACCGTATTTTGATATCCGACTCGGCACGCTCCGGGAGCAGTCTGTCTTTTCGTCTCCTGTCTTCGTTTAATCATTTTTCGTTTCTCCTCATCCTCCGCCCTCACGCTGTCGTTTACCTTTGACCGAACTTGGTTGGGTCGCTTCCATGTGCCAGCTCTGAGTCTTCACACGCCCCTGTACCGTGCTGGCACTGAGCACCCACAGATCAGCACCCCCATGTCCGCCACTCCCCGAAATAAACGGTGATCAAGTACGCAAGGAAACCCATTATTCAGTTCGGTAGCATCTGTTGCATTGGATGATGATATGCACGACGGATAGAGACCTACTCCCTTGGTTGCAGACCCTCGTTTTCCGGCCTGCGCTGTCGGAGTAACCTCAACTGTTGCACGGTAATAGGGCGGCGACTGTCCCGTCGGCAGATCGCCAACCGTTACTGATGTGGCTGCTCGCTCGCGGATATAAGATGAGCGTCGCTGGCTGGTGCGCCTTCGGAGCAGGCTTCTTCGCCGGTATTTCCTTTCTTTCTTTATTTCTCCCCTTTTCCTCTACATTCTTTCATTTTCATTCAATCATGGCCGGAGTCGACCTCCTGTGCGTACTCTTCCACAATCCCTTTACTGCCTCACTGATTATCCTCAGGTTCGGTCCCATGCTAATCGGTACGTGTCCGATCACTGAGCCCCTCGTTGTTTCTCAATGAGCGTTTTAGGTGTCGTGTTGAACATGATATTATATGGGGTGTGTGTTTTTTCGGTCATATAGCTTGGTGCCGATCTAACGAGACCCAAGGTCGTGTGTATACAGGTGCTCTCATATCATCTGCTGCATCTTCTCGGCGGATAACACTGAACCTAGACTTTCACGTACTTTCAACGGTATCCAAAGTGCGTCGCTGATGTCCTAAGACCAACATGATACATGCTGATGCTCGTTGAAGTGATTCTGCGTGGATTCGATGCTTTGTTTGTCGATCCACCTCTTCAATAACCGCCCAGTTTCAATGCGTTTAGATGATGTACTTGATCGTTGTCGAAACCGCCAACGTCGTCGTCGAGCTTGGCATCATCTACGAGCCTTTGATTATTCACTATGGTGAACGGTCTGGCTTGGGATCGCACAGGCTGTACTGACAGAATACCTGTAGGCAAAGCGGCAGCACTCGCCATCTCCCCAACGCGTGAGTTTTTTTTTTCGACTTGAGCTTCCTGCCGCCAAGTTGTGCTTACAGTGATGTCACGCCAGTGCTACCTGGAGGTGAGCCTCTTGCACAGTGTTGCAAATGATAACAGACTTGTCACGATCAAGACCCGGTCCTCATAGTTCGTTGTTGAGCTCCTTGCACTTGGCTTGTCTGAACTCGTCCCTACAGTCCGTTGTATCGGCGCCGATTCAAATATTCACTGCCTGGCGGATGAGCGGTACGCGAATGTTACTGTGTTTGGGGACTTGTCTCACGCAATCAGTATAGTCATTACCGGGTCGCTCATCCTCCCGGCACTAACCTTACTTTCCCTCGGCTCTTTCGGTGCGTTCATCGGCCATCTATTTCCCTTCCATGCTTGATGCGCGCTCCAGGCAGCGGAATCACAGTATCCATCAATGTATTCATGCACCCGGAATTCCGCAGCTTCGAAACTTTCACAACGGAGGTTGTCGTCTGGCTGGTGTTGAGCGCGGCGTGCGACGTTGTTATTGCTGCCGGAATGACCCACGCTTTGGTCAGTTTTTTTTCACCTGATCTATTTATCTGCGTTGAAGGCAGACATGTAGTACACGCGGAAAACGGGATTCAGTGTCGTTGACGGGCAAATCAATCGGATTATGCGGCGTAAGGCAAACGTTTCTAGAGCACATATCGTGATTAATGGCCCAAATCAGTGACGCTAGAAACCGGCGCCTTAACAGCTATAACAGCCCTAGTGGACATGATTTTTTCCTTGTCTTCCCGGTACGTGGCTTTCTCCCTATCATGGAAATTTCTGGCTCGCGCTCAAAATCTTCCCAGAGAACAACGGTGAACTTTATCGTGGATTTTCCACTCTCCGCTCTGTACACCTGTTCAATTCTTGCGATGTATCTTCGGAATCCTACTTATCCACGCCTAATCTTACTTGTGGTTATTTTAGGTTGAATTCTCGCCAGAGGCGCAAGACCACAGATGCAGAGAATACGCACACAGTGCCACGCATGCTCACACAGGACCAAACCACTCTTCGACCTCGCTCGCTTCACAGTTTCAAGAAGGTGTGTTATTTCAAGACTCTGTCCAGATGTTTACATGCTCAAATTACGCCCAGTCCCAAGCGGTATCTAATTTATTGCAGTCACTCTCACGAGCTGCTGACCGATACTTTCCTGCTAGAACGTTGAAATCTACATGCAACCATCCACGGAGAAGCCTCTGTCTCGGGGCCACGCTCCCACCGCGTCAGAAAGCACACTCGTCGCCAATCCGCACACGGATTTGCATAACTATAGGCGAACACCGGATGTTGCACGACCCAAGAAAGACAGCGGTGATCCAACGTCGCAAAACTCGCACCCGCACCCGCAGCCGGACTTTTATGGCTACAATAGATCCCCGAGGGCCCGGGCGAGAACACTAAGCAACGGCGCGGCAACTCAAAAGTCACTTCCATCCAACCCGCGTCCCAATCGGCCCACGGTGCCGCAGCCACAGCAGCTCGGGCTCCGGCCCAAGAGTCCGAGGGCCAAGACCATCATCGCCACAGACCGACCATCGCCAGAGAGGTTTTAAAAAGCGGACTTAACTGTGTATTTACTGCCTAACGGTTGATTGTGCATCACTGGACCGTGGACCGTGGTCGCTGCTGTCCGGCATACTATAATGTGAGCAAAGGAACTTTCCAACAAGTGAGATGAACTCGCCCCGCAACCTCGCTGGCCAGGCTCTTGGGCGCAGATGCCATCTGGCGGCTTATCGACGACGATGTCGTTCCCACGACGACTGGAATTGACGCGCCGATGGGGGCGGAATGCGGTTATGGTATCTTCGGCAGATCTGGAGTCGGCGGCCAAAGCTAGCGACCAAGAAGGATCTTTCTCGTCAATCGACCGCCTTGACGAACTCATAGAATCTCCGAGGACATGACTGGCCTCAGGTTTGACGGTGCCAATAAACCGCAGACTTTCTTTCTAGACCGAATGCTGAAAATACCTGATCCAATATTTCAGGTCGCCCGCATGGACCGTCGTGACGACACACACTTGGCGCACACTTCTACTTACTCAGCTGCTTGCCGAAGAAGTCAACTTGGCATCCTGTTTTACCTTTTGGGGACCTGCTTTCGGACGTTCCTGGTCGGCATTGAATTCACCGACATTCCCAGGTCATTGGTGTGCGATTTCTCCGAGTCTGATAGTGGCATTTGACAGCTGTCGACGGGTCGAGCCGGTTTAGCGACGCCGTTGCCACGGATAAGTCAGGATAAATTCACGGTGTTTCTTGCCGTGGAGCTCAGCACCACTGATCTACGCACGTATTTTATTCTCCGGCAGTCTAATAAGTTGTTCCTTGATCCTTGATCATTATTCAGCTTGTCATGAATCTTCTGTCATTGCGAGTGGAGCGGATTGTAGAACAGCGGTTAGCCCCGGGTAAATTCAATACGCATGTGGTGTGTCAGAATATCTATTCAATCCTTGGCTATCTGGAGCTGAAAGTTATGTTTTCCATCAGGTTCCACGGTTCTTGGTGATAGTGTCGCACCGTGCCGGTGGTTGTTCTTTTCGACCCACTCACCGGCTGGCTTTGTCTACTTACGGGGTCTCGATTGGCCTTGAAGTTCCACCTTGCCCGGTGCCGGAGAGAAACTCGAACGGGAACCTACCGGAAACCTTGATCAATGAACATTTGCGTCTGACGGTCCGGGCCGGCCCATTTAGCGTCTCCTCGTCTAATGGCTGCTCCTTGGGGTTGACTCGGACAGCTGTGGGTAACAAAATATTACGTAGCACACGTTGCGCACTCAGAGGGCCTGCTCTGCTACAGAAGCCCTCACCTGTGAAAATGATGCTCTTTGGATGTTCTCTTTATCCACCCTCCATTATACTTTGACCAAACGTATCTGCAATGGACGGTACCCGACTAAAATTCGTCAGTGGACGCTGCTCACCCAAAGACAAAAACTCACGCGTCGTTGTACAGATCATCGTTGGCGCCTCCACAGCGGGTAGGTGAATTCGGTTGCTCACAATGAATGTACCCTCATTGCAAGAAGGCCTTTCTTCAGCCATCGCATTAAAGGCCGCCGGGCATGACGTTTTGGTCTTGGAGAGAGATTCGGAGGTTGGAAGGACCACGCACAGTACGTTCCCTCGGACTCAACCGTGTCATTCTGAATAGCGGCCTAGATACCCACTGGAGGTGTAAGGGCAAGTGGTTTCTTCTACACAATGTATACTTGTTCACTGACTTGACCCAGGCTGCCTCCGAATGGGTGCAAGATTCTATTTGATTGGGGATTAGAAGCGGAGATCAGGGCGAATGCTGTAGTTGGGGAGGGCTTCACCGTTTATAAATGTTCTTCGGCCTTCTTCCCTCTCACGCACGAGTAGCTCACAATACCCAAGATGCGGGCAAGGACTCAGACCGTGATTATCTTGGAACCCATCGATGGGACCCAGAACTCTTGAGCGAGGCCCGGGGCGATTTTCTGCAAATGCGGGGTGAGTGTCTTTATTCATCGTGACTTGCCCAAGATCGACGGTGGATTGTACTCAGCACGCCGACCTTCTACGTATTCTGTATGGACGCTGCTTTGCGCGAGCCTTCCAGAAGACAACAATGGTCACACGTCCCGTTCGACGGTAACCATCGAGTTCGGCGCAGAGGTCGTCGACGCAGATTTTGATGCATGTTCAGTCACTTTGAGATCAGGTGTGGTGCATCGTGGAGATGTATTAATCGGCGCCGACGGTGCATCCGGATTCATTCGCCAACGCCTTCTTACGGAAGAAGATGAGCCAGCAGACGATGAATTCAACGGCTAGCAGTTTACAGGTCCGGTCATACTTTCCACCCCTCTGAATTGCGGGATAATGACAGTGCTACAGTGCAATTATTCCCAAGAGGCTTGCGGTCACCGATTCGGAGCTTAAAAAATTTGTACGAGTATCCTCAGGTGTGTCCTTTTGTGTGACCTGGTCTAACTCTTTCCAACGCATACCCACACAGAAGAACATGGTCACATTTCCGTGGGATCCAACCGGGGTGCGTCGGTAGTGTTTGTTGTGCCCAGATATTAATATCTTCCGTTTCTCAGGTGCACAAGCGTTCCTCGCCGTATGCGGCATACACCTCTTTCCTATTACAAGTCCCATGCTAATTTGCGTTAGGGAAAAGATGAGGATGTTGTCTTCTGGGTATACACACCAGACAGTGTTCAAGACGGGAACCTGGACACAGCCCGCTGAGCGGAATATCAAAGATGTTGTCGGGATTGTGACCCACTGTGCGGTTATTTTTGAGCCTCTCGTTCCGCAACTGACAGCTTGACAGGATAGAGAGGCTCGCGTTGCTGTCTGGGCCCGCGACG
Organism: Mycena olivaceomarginata; assembly: GCA_029378375.1. NCBI lineage: Eukaryota > Fungi > Basidiomycota > Agaricomycetes > Agaricales > Mycenaceae > Mycena > Mycena olivaceomarginata. The sequence continues at coordinate 90,697 of JARKIC010001662.1, read as the reverse complement.
TGCGTTCAGATTAAGAACCACTATGAACTGGACTCGTGGGTCTCTGATAGCGGCAAAGTTGTGGTTCTGGGCGAAGCCGCGCATCCTTTCCCGGTGTGCAATCTCGCCAGCGTCTGTCTCATCTTTGCGCTAATATCCTGGGAAAAGATCATTTCCCTCCATACCTACTCGGTCGCCATAGAAGACGGCGCCTTCATTGGCAAAATCTTCTCGCCACACCAGCGATCCCGGTCGCATCATGGAATTCCTCCACGCATTCCAAGAGAATAGGTACACAGAAGCACGCTAGCTGCCACCTGTCAATTGACAATCTCCAGGAAATCCCGCTGTACACACATCGATCTTTCCGAAAGGCAGTATATAAACGTTATGGCGCTTCGTGACGGGCCCATGCAAGCTGCGCGCGATGCAGCCTTCCGGGCCAACGAGGCTGCCGGGCGCAATGTAATGGACTCCGGTGATCTGGATCTGCAACAAATGTGGGACGACATGAGAACGGTGTAGGTTCCGCCGATCGTTTCCTCCGTTGGTATATTGACGATGTTCTTAGCTTCGGATACGACCCAGCCGACGACGCGGACGAGTGGTGGGTGTCCTGGGGCCGCCTTCGCGATGCTCCAACCGCCTCAAAAGGCAAGGTGCTGGCGGACATCGTTGATTCGGACGCTGAATGTGCGTAGCACTGGGCTCCCATGGTCTCCAAATGTCAGACGATATATACCCATGTGCATGCGAATTTGTACTACTATTTTAGGGGTGATTTTACGTGTCATAGGTCTTGACGACTTCTGTCCAGAATACAGCGTCTCCACAATCTGGGAATAGCCTGGAATAGCTAGAACAGCATGCGGTACGTGTTTTCCCCAAGCGGTATCTCAAACCCGAACTCGGGTAGAACGAGCCGAATCACAGATAGTAATGCGATCAAATCAATGTGCTAGCGCATTTTACGCTAGCGATGTTCAGCGGGAGCTCGCACGACGCTAGTTTCGTTTGTGATCGCCAACCTCGCTTCGTGAAGCTCTTAAAAGTCGACCAGACTCGGTTCTTCGTCCTCATCCCCCTCTCCCTCTGAACATGAAGTTGGACACTGCTCTTTACCATGCCACCACCCGCTGGCCCACGTCCGGGTTCACTGTGCCGCGCACAATCCCAAACGTCAGTCTTCTGGTTCTAGTTCATTCGATTTGACTTGAATAACGGCGTGCAGCAGCTTCTGGATACTGTTTCATACCACGTTCACACCATGTGGCTTTTCACCAAATCCGACTTTATGACGACGATGATTCCGATCGTGAGCTGGCTTCACACTTTCTACAATTTTAATTGAACGTGCTATGTGTCCAGTCCATATTCGCCATCGTAGCGGCACCATTGACATCGATACACAATATTCCCCACCTCGTCTTCTGGCTCTGGTTCCATCTCCTAGGTTTCAACACGTCCAATCAAACTGCTTCGTTGGAGGATGAAACGAACAAGCCGGACCGACCCCTTCCTGCAGGAAGAATCACTCTTCACGACGCGATCATCCTTCGTTGGACGCTGATGCCAATGTGTTGGGCGCTCTCCTTGGCTTACAGTAAAGAGACCATGTTTGCCAGCATGGCGTTGTCGGTCTTCACCTTTATGTACAACGAGCTGCGGGGATCTGGCGCACACTTCATGGTCAGATATGCCCTGAACGGGTTGGGTTTTGCGGCGTTCGAAGCCGGAACTACTTTGGTTGCAAGTCCGTGCATTTTCTCGACATTTACGACCATCGCTGATGTCTTGTTCAGAGAATGACAAGAGCTGTCTAGATAATGCTGGGTGGCTCGCCATTGCCCTCAGTGCGAGCATTTTTGCGACTACCATCTACGCGCAAGGTAAGTTATCTTGACTGTTTCACGGGCTTAACCAAACATCCACCATTCGTCAGACTTTCGGGATGGTGCGCAACTTGATGTTGCTTCATTACTATCACTCACACAATTTACTAGTCGTTGGAGACAGTCTCATCAACCGCGACACTATTCCTCTCCGCTTTGGGAGCCCCAGTAGGACTGCGCTACTTCTAGGCGTCCTCGCTTGGTCCATCGGACTGTCCTGGATCTGGGATGTCGACCCCTACAGTGCCGCTGCATTCACAGCCCTGGGTACATACGCCGGCGGGAGATTCGTCAAATACACCACCGTTGAAGAGGATAGAACCTCTTATTTCTACTACAACGTGCGAGAATGTTCTTGTTTTTTGGAATCCTTTCCTGAGACTTTCACTTCAGGTCTGGGTATCTGTGGCGCACATTCTTCCCGGCTATTGGCGTTTACTTCGCGCAGCCTGACGAACCGCGCAACCTGACAAACTGCGCAACCTGACGAACCGCCCAACCTGACGAACGCGCAACCTGACGAACGCGTAACCTGACGAACCGCGCAACCCGACGAACGCGCAACCTGACGAACTCCTAATTGTACATTCTTCCCCTATTGCTTGCTTTCATCCCTGTATAATGTATTTTACTACTGCTGTTGTACTTACAAAACGCCTCTGTTTCGCGTGTAATGAGATTAATTCAAGAACAATTTATCTGGTCGAACGCACTCGCTTGAATGGACTCGCCAATGATCTTCAGATCCGTTCCGGGCATCGATATCGGAACCAGTGAGTGGCCAAGAGCTGCTAAGAAGTACGACAGGTATGATGATGTGTCCCTGAAGAGAAGATCTCCATGCAAGGCGTACGCATTATTCCTTATATGTCTCGCAAGCAATACTAAGGCCAGCTTCGTTACTCATATGCCCCAACTTGATATTTCCTTTGTAGCTCGAGACGGTCTCAGCTCCTTTCGTTTGGTTGAAACGAGACTTTGCTTCCGCGGTAACAATTGATTCTGATGTCGCGTAGGGATGCGCAAACCAGCCAGAATTAGGCTATACTGCTTTTGGTAACATTGCGAGTTTGTGTCGAAATGCGTCGGTTGCGCCTACCCCGGGCCCCAGAGTCTCCTTGAGTCTTAATGGACCGTCAATATCGCGATTGCGAGCCACTTTCAATATCGCGATTGCGGGCCACTTGCCCTATACTTCTTTCCGCGGAATATTCGCCCTGTCCGCGAGTCGATATCGTCTCGCGTTATCGGCGGTTCGGTAACATTTTTTTTGCATAGTAACGCTCGATGACGCCCGCGGTCCCGAGACCCAGACCTGGACTATTTGCGCGTTCACGGATTAAAGTGAAGTCTAGCCTCAAGCAGCCTTAAGCTTGATTTGATGGTTTCCCCTTGATCAGCTGCAGCTTGAGAAAATGGCCGCACCGGGAGCAGACGGCAGGTACTGCCCGCGGTGTCCTCGGTGGAGGGTCTTCCCGAATGAGAAGGTCCCAAATTATGATCTGCGTTGCTGCTGTAGCCCGTGGGTCCGAGGTATAGGTCCATCCGTAGGCCACTGTTATTCCCACTCTGTCATTCCCCTTTGGACCAAAAGGCCAATCCGAGTGCGTGACCGAACTTGACGAACCCGAACCCCCCCCCCCCCCCGAACTTAACTTTGCGCTGGATTTCCGAGTCATACCAGGCCCACAGAATATTCTATATTGCTCCCAGCATATGTGTTGGTTCCGTACTCGAATACATCGTGAACCTTGATGCGCATTCGGCACTATGAATTAAGTAGTCGTTTAGACCTGAACGTATTTACTTACTCATGGCGGATATTCACTTGCTCTTTATATGGGAGGGGGGAACGGTCGTAGATGGCCCTGGACACCCGTATTCAGTTGGTCACAAACGGACAGCGAAGTTCAATTTCCATAAACGGACGATGGCGTTTACTCAATGTAGGTCCGTGTAGGTGCTAGTTAGAGATCTGACAAGATCTGAGCCAATTCGAGACAGAGAAGCCTGGTGATCACCCGATACATCGGCGGAGTTTATGAATCTGAGACAATGGGAAGTTCAATTACCGAAAACGATAAGCGGCAATCACCGGGCAACCTGATGGCGGAATTCAAACTGCGAGTTCGACGACGGCGCCTAAACAAACGTTAGATGAATCAAGGTTAAGGATAAAGGCATATTCATACATTTATTTTCGAGAGAATCTGTGCAGGAAAAATCCAAACTGATTGGGTTCTCAGGGTTGGGCGGAACCGTTCCTGGGGTTGGCACCGGGATCCGATGAACGTAGAATTGGCATAATGAACAGAAACAGTTGAACCTTGAGATTAAGTTTACAGCTTGCACAAACCTACAACCGTCAAAGAGTGCGGCCTCGGCATAATCAAGAGTGACCACAATTCCGCAGAGCTTCTTCACGTTGGCGTCTTCATTCAGGCTGGCGGAAACCTCCCTAGGCGTATCGGCGAGGAGCGGCCTACAGAATCATACGTCAGCTCCAACTCGGTGAATGTAGTATATGGATAAACGTACGGCCGGCGCAAACGGTCCTGGTTCTGCATCTGCTGTGCGGCGAGTACCATCTCACGCAGTTTGTCGAATTCAAACTCGCGCGCGAGCTGTGCGACGATCATTTTCGGCGTTATCTCTCGATACGGTAAACCGTCCTTGGCCACGGACCAAACGCACAGGTAATACGCTATGAGGCCCAGGCAGACCTCGTTTCCTGTGGTCATCGCGAGCTCTATTCTGGCGCGGAAAAATTGCTGCGGGTGCTGCCCCGCGCCGAGGTCGACGTTCACTGGTTCGTTGTGCGCGTCATACAGCTGGTAGTCGACTGTGGGGTTCGTGTTTAGCGCGGTGACCTGCGCGGTGAGTGCGAGGGAGCGCTTGTAGCCCCCCGATCGGGGGCCCGATGGTGCGCATATCAGAGGTGGAGGCAGAGAGGGGATGCTCCACCACCCGCGAGACGGTCTCGAAGTCGAGAGCCTTGCCGCATATGGCTTTGTGGCGGAGCTTCCAGTCGGCCTTCTGGCATGCTCTAAAAAAACATTGCTGTGATTCAAAAAATAAAGGAACGAGACGATGTGGAGTACAGACCCTGAGCAGTACAGGTGCTGCCGCTGCATCTTTTCGAAGCACGGCTTGCACCGCGAGAATCTGACGGAGTCGTCCGGCGGCTCGGTTTTGGTGCAGTTGATGTAGGAGCAATGAACCAGGCGCTGATCGTGGCGGGCCTGCATTCCGGCTTTCTCGTCTTCAAGTTTCCTTTTTGCATTTGCGGCTTCGGGGCCCAAGAGTGCCACCAGTTCAGCTGGCGGCACCGTGAGGAACGCGTGGTTTTCGGTTTCTGGATCGACTTGCGCTCTTTTTGTACGACCAGCTGGGGAAGCTCTGTCCCAAAGAAGGATCTCATCGTCAATTGGATAACGTAGCCTAATTGTTCCCCGCATTGTGTCAGTGGAAAGTGCAATTCCAATACGTGCAGACAATGGCACTCACGTATCAACGTGGTCCGGAGTATCATGGTCTTAGCTAGGGTGATTTTCTTTCCCTCAGAGTCGTTCAGCTTGCTCTGCGCCGCAGCCCAGGCATCCCACCCCGGATGGGGAATGTATATGGGCTTGCTAGGAATAAACGACGCGTCCTCAAGCAGCACGGACTTGAGCAGGTCCAGGAAGACCTTCCCGTCCAACCGAAGGCGCCTCAGCGACAGCTCGGGAGAATGGCGGCGCGCCTCGTTCAAATTGCGCGCTTTGCTGCACACGGCGGCCATCGCTCCAAGGATATGCCTCCCACGCACCTCCGCGCCCGCTTTCATCCACTTAACCTCGAAGGCGTCGTGCGCGAAGAGGTACAGTGCATCCTGGGTGATGTCGCGCTGGAGCGCGCAGGTGTTGCTCACCCAGTCGAGATACTCGGCCAATGTGATCTCCAGACCGCGGGGGGCTGCATTGAGGTCCTTCAGCGCGTGCTGGAAGAGGAAGTCGTACGGCCCGTTGGGAAAGGCGCGTTGGTGCTCACTGCTTGAGGAATGCGTCTCAGGCAGCGTTCCATTTCTCTGGATCGCGGAGGGCGTCGTGGGCCATGGGAGGCTGCGCGGAGTGTGACATACTTTCGTATTTGTGCGCTGTGTATTTCTGTCTGCGCCGCGGTGGGGAAGCACACCATCGCACGTGACAGTCAACCATTTCCTTCTTCAGAACTCCCATCATGATCGTCGCAAAACTCCGTCCTAACATCTTTTACCTCGGCTAAGCTTGGTAGGTAGTACATCTTCAAAGGCATGGCATGGCAGGTCGACCGTCTATGTACTACATCGAGGGATCACGCTTGGATAACGCCGAAGATGGTCGTCACGCGTGAGTTATTCGACAAACTCGGCGAGACGGTCCTCGCCGTACAGCAGATGCAGAACCAGAACCCTTAAAGACTCCTTTGCGCCGGCGGTGCATTTATATACAACATCCACCGAATTTTAGCTGGATTTGGTAGGCCGCTCCTAGATGATACCTCTCCGGAGATCTGGGCAGCCTGAATAAGGACGCCAGAGTGAAGCTCTCTGACGTTGTGGTCGCTCTTGATTAGGCCGAGGCCACACTCTTCCACGGACGGTTCCACGTTCGTGTAATCAGTAATTTCTGCAAAGCTTCAACTGCCTGTGTACATTATACGAATTCTACGTTCATCAGCAGAACGGCCCCGCCCACCGGTGACCCCTGGGATCGATTCAATCGAGCACGGAACCGAGAGCGATGGATGATGAAAATATAAACCTTTTACTACAAAGTGTCCTCGTACCAGCGATGTGCGTTCCTGCACAGATGCTTGACATAAATACAATGCATGCTCTAAAGAAAAGATCCGAATTTCTGCCATTTGAGGTAATGCAGTACCAGCCGAGGGAAAAGACTGACGCAAGACTCGAAATTCGGTCACCTTTTCGTCATAAAAAAATTGCATACAAATAGCCGAGGCTGCACCTGGCCTCACTCTCCTCCTGAGCCTGGCTTTTGTCAAATAATCCGTTAATTAAAATCAAAGCAAGACGACATGTCCACAGAAAAGCCCAAAAGCATAACAGGGGGGCTGCAATTGCGGCGGAGTTCGCTATCGAGTTGACTTTGCAACCGACCACGACTGGAAACGAGCGGTCTGTTCGTTCCCCACCAGAGTTCCGACAACTGATAAGTATGCCTGTTCAGTCGAATACCTTTCAATGCACGCAATGCCGCAAAATGTCCGGCAGCTTAATATTCCACTTCCATACCGTGAAGAACACGGAAATAACGTGGCTTTCCAAATCGACTTACGCGGAATACAACTCCTCCGCCGACTTCTTCCGCGCGTTTTGCAACAAATGCGGATGCTCTATCGCGTGGATAAATTTCGGTGGGGGGACGGAAATCGAACTTGCGGCTGGTTCCATCGACGAGGAGTTTCTGGTTGGGAACAGAGATGCGGACGACAAGCCACTGGGCGCTTATGGAATTCCATTGGCAAATCTGGAGGGCGAGCACCTGTATGTTAGGAATGAGATTCATGGGTGTTACGGATGCGCATACTGTCCACGGAACCAGATTTTGGAAAGGGACACAAAACACGGCTCAAGCGTAGCTTAGACTTTAATTAAAACCTGCGGACCGACCAAAAACTCGGGTATCGACGGAAAAGTCTCCATTCGAGGGTATTGGTCTAAAATACTTTCAAGGACCAAAGCTGACGGCCGCCTAGAGAGCCATCACCAACGCGGATACGGTGCTCCACTGGACGCGATCCTGCACCAATACTCAGTCCCATTAAGAAAGTTTTGCGCCAGAGACCCACATGTGCGTAGAAGAGGCCCACAGCCAGCCCAACAATCGTCTCGTCCTCCGCAGGTTCCATAGGCTCTACCCTCTCCCAGTTGCGGCCTCCCTCGCCGAAAATTACTTCTCGGCCACGGTTCGTGCGAAGCTGAACGCACACTCAAGGTGAATCCGGGGGGCCACGTTACAGAAGACACGGAAGACATACCTTGACGGCTTTGATATCGTCGTCATGCACCACATCCACGCCGACCACGACCTCGCCCCCCGCGCCGTCCACCTCGAACGGCACCCACGAGCCGTCCGCGGCGCCGCCTGCATCCCACGTCGGCTCGAAGTCCGGCACCATCCGCCGCCCCGCCGCCTCGCCCATCACGCGCGCCGCGATGCCCGACTCAGAGGTGAAGTCGACGCGCAACGCGCCGATGTGGCGCTCCCCGTCGGGCTGATACGCGGCGATGCGCCGCACGCTGCGCAGCTCGCGCGCATCCGCGGCCCAGATGAGCGCGTCGGTGGGGACAATGTCCGCGTGGAAGGGCTCCTGGAGCTGGTACGGGTCGAGGACGCGCGTGGTGGATGGAAGGGCGCGCAGAGCTGAGTGGTGCGACCAGATTGGCGAGGCGGCATTGTGGAGGGCGTTTGAGGTGGAGGGCGTTGGGGCTCTCCAGAGGGGGCGGTGGAGGAGGGTGGGGGTAAGTTCCTCGTCCTCGTCTTTGACCAGGGGGTACTGGATGAGACCGAGGTGTGTGATTTGGCCGGCCTGCAGGGTGTAAGTAAAATATGAGAATCCGTTGTGGAACTCACATAGGTGATATGCCCCACGATGCCGTTTAGGGCATGGTTTGGCATGACGCTGAGGATGCGCTGACAGTATTGCGGGCTTGTGTCGCCGAGGCGGTGAGATTCTCCGGACGTGGTACGGACCTGTGCAGTAATTCAGTGAGCACCGTACTGGAGGTCGATTAAATGCTCGCCGTGATGCCTTTGATCGATGTCTCCATCTTTTCTTCGGTGAAAATGTCCGGCATGTGCAAGACCAGTCCCGCAATCCCGCCCTGAATACCTGCTGTATCGTTTGACGTACCCTGAGCCTTCCCAAAGACCCTTCTGTCCGAGCCCCCTGGAACTGTGAACGCGATCCCGACAAGGGACGCCCCCTCCTCCCAAAACGCCTCGAACACCCCACCCGACAAATAACCCATCCGATCATACACCCACTGCGCTGTCGCAGTCCGCGTCCGCGTCCTCTCCTTCGGCTTCGGCCACACGACCGCCGGCAAGTCCACATTCACGGACTCCGCCGAGGCCATGACGCCCTGCACCCGCTCTGCGGCCTTCAGAGCGACGCGCGGTCTATACTCCGCCGCGAGCTGCTCGCACACGCCCCAAATCCGGCGCCGATTCGCGACACCCATGAACGGCCCGCGCAGCCCCTTGCGCGGCCGCGTGTGGTTGTCGACCCAGAGGAACAGGCCCTTGTATTCTGTGGTCTGCAGGTCGAGGGTGCCACCCCGTATGAGGTGGTGCAGCTCCCAGAACCAGGGCGTGCAGGCCGACAGCGCGGCGCGCCAGAAGAGGGCGATTGGAAGGACCGAAGAAACTATGGAGCGGGTAGGAAGCGGTGCAAAGCGAAAGGACGGTGTGTGCAGGGAGGAGCAGGAGCAGCGCATGCGCGACGTCGTACGGGAGGGTCGCGAAGGGGTCGTGGCGAATGGGGGAATTGATCGCAGTGGGAGGGGGAAGTGTAAAGTCTGTGGACGAGATGGTATCGCGCAGGAAGGCCGCAAACGTGGGAGCGGGGATGGGGTTCACCACCAGCATCTTGAGAACAAGTTTACGGACAAGGATCATTCGAGAAATGACGCGGTCATACCTCCGTCCCGGGTAAGGAGGCCCAGTATTGATCAAATCCGTTTTCTGGTTCGCCGTAGTCGAGATCGAGACCTGACCAGTCGCGCAGACCATCCATGATGTGGTAGACAATGTCTTTGTCAAGGTGCTCTATGTTTTCGGTGCCACAGAGGACCCTGGTAAGCAGTTGGAGGCACGGGGCGTGAATCGGATAGCAGGAGGTTTGTGTTGCGTCGCAGACCACGAAGCTATAATATTGCGTCAACTAATCGTGGAACCGGGAGGTGCGGCAGGCTGCACACCATTGGAAGTTGGGAGAGTCTTCTGGGAAGTTGGGATCTACACGTCCACTCCTTGAATACTTGTCTGCACCAGGGGCAGGGTAGTCCTTACCATCACTTGGGGGTGACATGGAAACAGCCCTGAGTGAATGTAAGCCAAGTCAGCGTATCTGCGGGGAAGAACCTACATAGTCCTCATAGCGTGACGGCCCCGTCAGGTATGTCCTTTCTGCTATAAGCACATCCCCCCTAATTTCAAGGTGGTAACGGCCTTACTTGTCAAGTGCAGTCGACCGCGCGTTGAAGCCGAGGAGAAGGGACGATTCCACCCATCTGGCTTCGTCCTCGCTGACGATGTCTGGATCGTAACCGGGCTCTTTAAAGTTCGGAGTCTCGGATTCCTCGAAGCCGGAACCGTCGGAGTCTGCGTCCGAGCTAGTCTCGTTAACCAGACTTTTTTCCGCACGTACGTTCGAGCCCGCGTTCGACCCAGACTCGTCTTCCTCGTCCTCAGCCTCTTCTGAGAACCTGACTGGAAAAGTGGGACCACCACAAACAGCGCATAGAACGTCGCAACCCATCGGATGAGCCGGAGTGTCGACCACTTGGTGAATGCTCAAAGCAAGCGTCGTCAAGCGGCTGCCCGTCAAGCGAGCATGGCTGCCAAAACACGCCCATGTGATCCGCGTACTGGCAATGCCATGCAGAAGGAGATCATGACCGGATAAGACATTCAGAATCAACCGACACCGGCCGCCAGTGGGCGACGAGCGGATCGTCTTGGGTTCATGGAACTGAAGAAGTACGAAAAGAATTATTATGGATCGGAGAAGAGGGAATGGGAGTGATTCAGGTGGTCAATACTCACTGCTCAGACCGAGCCCACAGTGACGGTCAATTCATGGCAGGTGTATAGGATACAGAGCATGGTGGACAACAACAACGAAGAAAGGAACGGTTATGCGAAAAGCCCTGGCGGCGCACAAAACAAGACGCGAGCAAAAAAGCAAGGCCGAATATCGTAGCTTGTATGTATGCCAGAGGGCGAGAAGAAACAATGGGCTCGCGAGTCCTCGAAGTTGCCATCTATCCTGCAATATTTCCCTGAGTCTCCTTGCTCGTACGGCTCACCATCTGCCGCCTCCTCAGTGCGTACTCCACCTACGGACAGCGCGGGGCGCTTCGAAGCTCGGGGAACAGCGCGCGCCATCGCGGCTCTGAATCTCGCTCCGCCGCTCGACGACGAGCACAACGGCATCGGCTCGCCGTGCATGCAGCAGCTCGTTCCCCCCACAGGACAGACGACGCGCGCGCGGTGTTACCCCAAGCCTTTGGCCGGAAGACCTGGCTGCACCGTCTACACCGGGGGCCGGGGCAGGGCGGCGAGATAGAGGAGTAGCGATATCTCTGCGGCCGAGGCAGGCACGTATCCGTTTGTTAGAGCTGGTGGAAGGCAGGGGCCGGCGTTGACGACTTCGACTTGTAATACGGGAAGGAGGATAGGACCTGGCCCGACACGGTGACCTGGCCGCGACGGATACGAAATCCGCAGCGGAGAAAGAAGCGCGGCAAACGCGCAGACCGGACGTCCGCATGGAGGCATGCGACTGTCGATGGAGGTTCTCAGCGCGTGTCGTGAGGTACATACCCCTCCCCTAGGCATTGTTGACGGCGGTGGCTTCACGACCATCCTCACGACCATCCTCATCGTGGGGAATATAGCTAGGCTTAGCTTCAGGTTCTGCCCTTCGCGCGCAAGACTGATTTTGACGGCTTTCGGTTCAATGCAAGTTTGGATAGATGGACGGAATAAAAATGTATCGGACAGCTTGTTAATGTTCCCGATTAAGTAGTAGAACAGTGGGTAAGTATTAGTTGGCAGCCAAACACTGTCGCTTAGTCACCAGGACCACTCAATCCTCCGCCTAATCCTCACCTGTGGGCCTCAATCCACCGTACATTTTCATTTTCTGTGGCCAACGAAGCCCGACGAGGTGAATCGCGTTCCGGATCATCGGACGGTTCGTATCCATAGGATCTCACCCTATTCTTCAGAGCCCGGCTCCATGTCGCATCCATATACATTGCCACTGCCAAATTTCGTATTGGCTCGAACTCGACAAAATTCTCGTCACGCGGAGATGGCCAATTTTCACGCGGAGAGGGCCGATCTCTTCGCGGAGAGAGCCGCTCTTCACACGAAGGCGGCCGCCCTTCATACCAAGTTGGTTGGACTCCAGACGAAGAAGACTGTTCTTATGGCGGAACAGGCTGCCACCCTGCGAGAAACGACCGCAGTAGAATTAGCCATTGGCATACTGGATGAACGCATAAGGACGGACAATCGGCTCTCGTCCCTGCTCCGACGTACACCGGCCGAGATTCTCTGCGAAATCTTTCAATGGACGTTGCCACAGGAGTACACCCGTACTGTGAGGTCCCGAGTGGTTCCTACTGCGCCTTGGCGTCTTACGCATGTTTGCCGGGCCTGGAGAGCTGCTGCTCAAGGCGACACACGTCTTTGGTCCCATATCCGAATCGACACACAGCCTTCTTCCCCTCGTTATTATAACCGCTGGTCAATTTCGGGATCGAACCACTCTGCGCCCGCTCTGGAATACCCCCTCGCCGCTCTGGAAAAACAAATCCAGTTGTCGGCCAATGCACCTTTGAGTGTTGATTTCCGTCTCGGAGTTCCCGTCCCAGACCCCCAGCATGTGATCCAACTTCTCAGCCTTCTGGTTCGAAAGAGCAACCGTTGGCTGCAGCTCAACTTGGGCTGGGCAAAGGACGCTGGCGTGATCCAGGCACTTTCAGAGATCAAAGGCCACCTTGCTCAGCTCCGTCACTTGCGTCTCGATCGTCAGAAGCGAGACAATTCTGAAACCCCCGAGTGGCCGACCGAACTCCAAGATATATTTGCCGTTGCCCCCCGTCTGCGGGAGGCCGTCCTACTCGTAGATGAATCCTTTGACGATTCTCCGCGTATTTCCATTTCCTGGCAACAGCTCACAAAACTCAACATACGTTGCACGCCAGGACTTCTCTGTGAGATTTTGCTCCAGGCAGTCAACCTAGTTGACTGCCAGATGGAGGTCTCAGGCCCTGACACTACATCGTCATTCTCTGACACCGTCGTGGTGCTTCCAAACCTGCGACGGCTATCCTCGTGGTCGTCCGATTGGTACGCCTCTTGTCTTGAGACACCAAATCTCGAATACCTCGACGTTACCTTCGAGATCGACAATTTGGCCACATTTCTCAGTCGTTCTCAATGTGAGTTGAGGACACTGAAACTATTTTTCTGCACCAGCACACCAGCCGCCGTCGTTACTCTGTTGCAACATGTCCCCAGGCTCTCGCATTTCGAAATCAGCACCGAGAATGATGACTTCGTGGAAGAGTACTACAACTTGCTAAGAGGCATTCTCCCCGCCATGAGAGCCTCTGGTACCTCGACAGACCTCTGTCCAAGATTGAGCTCAATTCACATTGTTTTATTTGACCACGGGGACGAAACGAGGGACGAAATGAGGGACTTGGACGATTCCCTTTGCGACATGATCGAGTCGCGTTGGAATTTGCCGCCAGGCTTGCGTTCACTTCAGTGCGTTCGCATTTCGCCTGTGGCCTTCTATCCCTCGGTCTGGGAAAGGTTCGAAGCACTGCGATGTGCCGGCCTCGACCTGAGCGGGCCGACTCGGAGAATTCCGACACCAACTACATCGGACGACGACGAAGATTCTACCTAGTTATAGCTTACGATGGTGCGTCTCCCGCGTCCAAATCCAGTGGCATGCTTATGTTTACTTCATTGTTCGCCATCGAAGGTGGTTGCATAAAATTGCCGCATTTGGGTGCCTGTATCTAGGATGTCGAGACGGCTGGAGTCGAAAAGAGTCAAAATAAAATCAAACGTTGACTTGAACATACGTAGTGCAATGAATACAGGTAGAGAACCGCCGGTAAATAAACTTGTATGGTTGTCAGAAAAATACCAGAGTCCTGTCGTGCATTGGCCGAAAAATCAATACTCGACACCCAAGTGTCACAGCGCGCCACTGGCCCATGCTGCGTGCTACTGGGTCTCGAAATTTCCCTCTCCGCCCTCCGTCCTCCCGCGCCGTCCCGAAGCTCTCTTGGCCACTACGCCATGGGTTGCGGTGTTTCTGTGTGTAGACATCATCCGCACTGGCATCTGCGAACTGGCGCTGCAGCGAAGACAGTAGCGGTTGCCGAGCGGACACACCGTCGGCAGTCTCAAGTGCAGTGCATCCTTGTGCTCTGTATCACGGACCCGCCTCCTGCGGGATCGGTCTTGCAGTAGGATATCGATGGGAGGCGAGTACACGTCGATCTCGTCAGGGGTGAGGGTCGGGTGCAGCGCCTTCCAATCCGTACGTGGAGAAGGGCAGTGTAGCGACGGCAAGCACAATGGCTCACGCGACCGACGTTGCGCGCAATGGCCACCGCGACCGACGTGCGCGGGTGGTATAGGCCCTGCGCCCTCACGCGCGACTGACACAAGCGCATCGCGTCCGCGTATCGGCGGGTACGGCGTCCGCGCAGTCCTTTCACTTGCCGCGGGCGATCGCGGGAAAGCGCTTTCCACACCGGTGATATTGACGGGGGAAGGTGGACGTCGAGGTCGTCCGGATGTGAGCCGGGTGCAGCGGCTTCACATTCGTGTGTGGGTGCTGTGACGTGGCCGCGGCGTGTGCGGAGATGCGATGTGTCTACGCTCCCCAGCGTACAATCCACCATCCACAGCGACCGACATTGCCGGATGCCAGGGCGACTGTGCACTACCTGCGCGCGCGCGCGACGAGATGCCTGTGTGCATCCCGGGGGGGACGGACGTGTCCGCGTACTCGCGATATATCAGCGGGACGAGTACGCTGTCCACGCTGTCTTCTGATTCGACGCCGGTGAGGTCAAGCTCTTGCAGCGGCTGGGCGTCCATCCGGTCGAGGCACGAGATGCTTGGGGGTACGGCACGCCAGTGTACGACGCCCGCGATCCGATATCGAGGAGAGCGCCAGCCGGCTCCTGCGCGCGCGGGGTACATACGCGCGCGCGATGTAGGCGGGGATCGAGCCGTCGCGGCGCACGAGCGGCTAGTATGTGAGAAATGCGGCAGCCGCGCCCGCATGAGCTCGAGCCCGCCGAGCAAGGATATGGGTTGGCGCCGGGGCGAGGTTGTGCTCAGCGGAGACGGTACAGAAGCACGGAGCAGGCGCTGCGGTACGGTTTCTATCTGCATCTGCGAGCGGGTCAATTTGGGAGAGTAGCTACAGCTATAGCTGACGGACGTACGCGCCGCTGGTAAGGTGAATGATCGGCGCCGATATCCGAGTCACTATGAGTCTTTGCTGCTGGGAGAAGGTCAGCGAGCAGAATAGAGGTGCAAGGCGACGGACGCACACGCCAGGGAAGTATGATGATGATGATGATGAGCTCCCCTCAGTTGCGCCGTTGGAAGCAGACGCCGCGCGTATAAATGATTTGGCATAGAGCTGGGATACGAAATCCACAGCGGAGAAAGAAGCGCGGCAAACGCGCAGACCGGACGTCCGCATAGAGGCATGCGACTTTCGATGGAGGTCCTCAGCGCGTGTCGTGAGGTACGTACCCCTCCCCTAGGCTTTGTTGACGGCGGTGGCTTCACGACCATCCTCACGACCATCCTCATCGCGGACGCTGCGACGCGCGGGCCCGGATCCCTCGTCGAGGCGGTGCGTGCGCGCGCGGGTCGCGGGCCCGAGGGGCTTGAGCTTGAGGCGTAAACTCGCCGCTCCACATCCCTGGGGCCGGAAGGCACACCGGTCCAGTCCACCTCGTATCCAATCCGATAACTCGGCGACGGATTCACTCATCGCGGACGCTGCGACGAGCGGGCCCGCGATCCCTCGTCGAGGCGGTGCCGCGCGTCCGAGGGGCTTGGGCACGGGGCGCCGAAGAGCTGAAGACCGCGTCGCAATGTCTACGGTTGTAAGCTTTGCTCCGGCAACGGGAGAGCGACCGAAAAAAACGGGCGGGGCGGCGATGGAGTCTCATCTCCGTCTCCATCCCTCAGCTAGCGTCCCACGACGGCGGCTGCATCTGCATCTGCGCAGGATCCGAATCCAGAAATTTCGAGCGCGGCGGGACCGTGCGGGCCATCTCCCCCTCGTTTCCGTGTTCTTGTCCCAGTTCTCGTCATTCGTGTCGGCCCAAGGGAGGCTGGGCTGGAGGAAGAGGCGACCGACACGACACGCCACAGATCCGGGCTCCGGGCTGGGCCTGCGATCCGAAAGCCACGAAGGTATGTGTGTGCGTGCGTGCGAGGCCGGCATTGCCTGTCGGAGGGTCCGGTCCCTCGTCCTCGTCCTGGTACGGCGGATGGACTCGGAGGCTTGAGGGAGAGGCACCCGGCCCAAAGTCCGCGACGAGGAGCGGCGAAGACGCGTGCCTCCGCAGGCGCGGGCACGGGCACGGGGAGTCGGTGTGGGTACAAGAGCGTGGGAGGTACGCCGAGCCGGGCGCGAGCGAGCCCAAGCAAAGGTAGAAGAGGACGCTGTCGGAAAGTAGCTAGCTGCTGTCCCGCAACGTAATCTGCGGCGAAACAATAATCTTAGGTATGCAGATATCCCAGACTAGACTAAACACACATACTGAGGATACCGAGGAGCAACCCAGAATTGCAGGTGCCCAGAACAACGACAGGGTGAGAGAAGCGCCGGCCCGTGCCATGTACCCGAGGAGCCAGAAGAGAAGGACGACAGCGATGTCGAAGTTTCTTCGCCCCTCATACGGGAGAGCAAGGCTGTCGCCAGAAGGTTGGAGGGCAAGATGTGCGGGTGTGCCCACGAGCGAACTCGGGAAGGAGCGTCGCGGTCGAGTCACGGTCGCGCCGCGGCGCGCGCACCGACGTCCCTGGTGGTGGACTCTCCGTGCTGTGATATGTGTCCGCGCGCCCGCGCGCCGTCTCCATCGCCCTCCACCGCCCCGCAGGCGATACGCCTCCACCCACCCCCACTCCCACCCGCGCGCGCGCCCCCGCGTACTTTTGCGCGCATGCTTGTCTGCGCGTGTACTGTCGCTCGTGCCGCCGCACAGTGCGGGCCACGCCCACCTCCGCATAACATCCGGCATCAGCACCCGTCTGGTCTGAGTCGCCGGGTGCGGTTCGGCGTCGCAATGCCCCCAATGATGTCCTCGCCAGTTAACGCCCGAGATTTCGCGTCCCAGAAGAATCACTCCTTGTCGTGCTCTAAGTATATATGATCTTGTGTAAGCCCAGCGTAGCCCACATCGGTGCACCGACAGAACCACATGGCTACTGGCTGAGGTAACGAATAGCATACATGCCGGGGTGTAGGAACGAGTACTTGAGCGCTCCGACGACTCGATTCCATTCCATTCCATTGGAAGCCACACCACCAGCCAGGCAGCGCCGCCGGGACTCGGGACTCCAGAGCTTAGGCGGCGCGTGTGTGCAGCATCGAGCAATGCGTAGCCAGCCCAGCCGTCTCGTCTCGTATCGTTTCCCAGCGCAGAGTAGCGTAGATTTTCCAAGTACTAAAAGCCGCCGGTGTGAGGCCGTAGAGGGCCGTCTATAAAGAACCCACAGTGCGCCAGTACCTCCAGCGCAAGCTCCGCTGCTTCAGCTTCTGGCCCCAGTACTGCTTAAGCTTGCTTCAAGTCTGCCTCCATCCGATTCCGAAGACATGCGAGTTTCCAAGATTCGAAGGCACGCTATGTAGTCGTTTCCTGGTCTCCTCCTCTGCGTTCCGGCAACGAATTCTACACGCAGAATACACCGAGTCGATTCGCGTCGTGGCTTGTCGTCATAGCGGGCAACAAAAAGGCGGGTGGCTGTGCCCTCACCCTTTTCTTTTCCCCTGCGCGTAACACTAACAGAGCGATAGCTGCATAGTATAGATAGAAGTATACAACAACACTCTCATGCACGGCAGTGCTGTGTGAGCGACTTATATTTGAGACGATACTCGAGGGGGCGGATACATGGATACGGGATACGGGATAATATCAAGCAGGAGGACAATCGAATTAGGATGTGGGGAAGACAAGATGGGGGGAGGGGGGACGAGGATAGCGGGGACGGATATCAGTATAGTCCAACACGCAGACACACTCCGACGCAGATGTTCTCTTCTAGTTAGCAGCAGGCACAGCGACCGCGATCGGGCCCTCCTGCGCCTTCTCGTCGACGGGGTACGTGTACGTCGGGGGCGCGACGAAGATCTCCTCCGCGTCCATGGCGACGATCGCGTACTCGTGCTCATCTTGTTCCTGCGAGCTGTTGTTGCCCCGCACGACGCGGACCGCCACGACGGCGAGCACCCACACCATGCGCAGCAGGACGCCGAGCCCGCACCCGAGCACGAACGCGACCGCGCGGCCCTCCCACGGGCCGAGCGACATCAGCGCGTAGTGCACGCGCATCAGGAAGGACGGCTCCTCATGGTGGTGGTGGCGGAAACGTCCGTGGCCGCCGTTCGGCCCATGTGTGAGCGGGCGGACGTGCTCGGGCACGGCGGCCTTGTTGTTGAACCACCACGGCTCGCCAGAGAGGTGCTCGGCGGGGACGGGGGGGGCGGGGACAGGGTGGCCCAGCGAGATGAAGGGTTTGAGCTCCAGCGGCTTCGTGTGCTTGTGCTCGTTATTGTGATTATCGTTATTGTGCCCTTGGAACCCAAACGCAATGCGCAGCGAGTCCGCGAGGCCCGTCGCCTTCTGGCGGAAGCCCTTGCCGCCGCAGGGCGCATGCTGGGGTGCCGCCACAGGGCGCATATGCACGAGCGCGGTGCCATCAGCGCCGCTGACGGCTTCGCCATGGGAGACGTGGCTCGAGACGACGATGACTCGTAGCGGGTTTGCATTCACTGTACACACCAAATCGAAATCAGCTATCTCCTCCCCTTTCTCTTTCAAGCACTCACCAAGCCCGCCACAAGCCAGTGCGATAGGGAGAATAGAGAGTTTCATAGGGTAAGCTAGGGACGTTCAGAAACGAGTGTGGATGGTTAGGCAGACGACGCACTTGTAGTGGTTAATGAGAAAGACGATGACTGGCGTGGCTGTGCCCTAGGGCCGCCCTACACGACGTGCGCAGCCGATGACAAGGCATCACGTGCGAGGCAATTATACTCGGACTGGTTGCGAACTGGGGTCAAATTACACTCCTAAGTACATACTTATGTGGGCCGTGCGTGTATTTTTGGCTTTGGGCCTTGAGATCGCGGTTTCGATTTTTTTGGATGGGAATCTTTGGTCGCCAGTAGCGGGAACCGGGAAGCGGGGTCGGGATGTTCGGGATGTTCGGGATGTTCGGGGCTGTTCAAACTAGGGCTGTCCTGGACAGACGGCGTTGAATTATGATTTATGATTCGTTTCTAGTCATCTAATACATGAATGAATTCGTCGCACATTGCAATCGGTTTCCTCTGAACCGCCACAGCCGGCCGAGCTCGGTTTCCTGTCCATCCAACTTGAAGGTCAACCGAATGCACGGGAACTACACGGTGTACATGTACAGTAAATAAGTAAATACTTCCGTTTAGTGATAATAATATATCGCTCGGATTTTCAATTCCGCCTCGGGATGGGAACAAAGCTCGACACCCGAATAATTCCAATTTGAACCAACTAAGTACCTAATTCGAGCCGGTCCATCCCTCTTGGTTGGCAAGAGCACACGCTCCTGAAGGCTGTGTGAGTCCTGACTACAAGGAAGGGCGTAGTGAACCTGAGGCCAAGGTGCAAGTCGGAGTTGCATTGGATACGATCGCGAGACGACGCGAGACTCGGATCCAACCAAGCCGGCGCCGCCGTCGAGATTTTACCTTGCTTCCCGATCCTCGTCCGATTTCCTCATCCTCAGAAGAGACTAGACTTGTGGAGTCGAACTCGTTGGCCGCACTGGCATTTAGACCTCGGTCCTGGTGCGGCCTCCAGTCTCACTCCATTGCAGGCTGCCACGTTTGCCAGCATGTTGACGAATCATAGCATATATGCGTAATTCGAAATCATGACGCCGCTATTTTTTTTGTACCCTGTATTCTCTCTATAACAACCGAGGTACAAGGTTATAGTTATAGTATCTGTTTATAAGAGACTATATTCTGTCCGAAAATTGTAATCGCATTGATATCGCATTCATATATAAGAACCGCGGCGGGCGCAGCGTGCCGAGATCTACCCGAGGGTGCGGCAGAATGCGGCTGGTGTGCCGATGAGCCGCAAATATGTTCGCCGAACTTGACGGGCGCAGTGTGCCGAGATCTACCCGACGGTGCCGCAGATGTGGCTGGTGTGCCGATGAGCCGCAAATATGTTCGCCGAACTTGACGGCACGGCCGATTCAGTTTTTCCCGAACCAGGACAGCTCGGCGGAACTGCAATCCGGGAGAAAATTCCGCCTTGAAATGATTCGGGGCAGGTTTGGAATTCCCAGTGGTCAGCTCCAGGGGTGAGATGCGGGCGCGACGAAGTCTCGAACAATCACAATCGGCTTGGAAGGGGGCGGAAGAGAAGGGGAGCTTGAGTCCAAGCGAGGGCCCTTGAGTGTCAGGAGAGCACTGTGCTCATTCACATACAGATGGCAAGCATGCCCGCGAATATTCAAATTGAGCCAGACTGAACGAAGAGCTCGATATAAAGAAAGGGACCTTTTGGGATAGTCGGTCAATGAAAACTAGTACCCCCCTCCAAAAGCCGTATAGAGTCAACCACGCTATCAGCAACGAGGTTCTGTCTTATTCTAATAACCACCAAATTAAATCAAATTAAATCAAGGTTGAACTTATCCGGCACTGCTGAGTACGTTGAGCTGATTTTCGTTAGCAGTTCCCGACAAAGAGTGTGAGCGCTTACACCCCATGATGCGCAGAGTAAAATTTCCCGTCCTCCGCTTCCTGCCAGTGGTAATGCCGTGGGATGGTCGTCTGTAGAATTGTTGCCCCACGGCCGCTCGCAGTTGCAAGGTCGGTGGAATCATCAATTAGTTGAACCGTCAGAATCGCGATTCGCCAATGGTGTTCGAACGAGGGTAGAACGAATTCTGGTGGTCAAATTCTGGTTGGCAGTCAGATAACTGCAAATAAGCGCCCCGCGAACAGGAATTACTTCCCCACCATACCCCGCCGACACTGGGGAGTCGGAGAAAATGACCGAAGATACTTGTGCGAACTTGAACCTTGAATCGGAAAGGGGCAAGGCCTAGAGGCATCCGCCTTTGATCAGTCAAAAAAGTCAATACGGAGAGATGTCTGTAACGAAGGTGGCGACGCTGTAGTCCGAACGTCCGAGTCAGCAGAGCGTCCATTGTGCTCATTGATACCGGGCTCGGAAGCAATTCTCAAGCTGTGTGTCTGCCGAGACTCCCGAATTTATTTCGCAATGGTTCTGTTTGCGTCCCGGACTCCATATACATATATTCAACAGCCCGTTTCTCAGGCTCAAGCAGAATTTATACCCCAAATCACATTATGTGAGTGCTTGAAACTTGAATAACTCAATGCCTATGTCAGTCCAATCTGCCACCAGTGTTCCGATCCAAGATCCCAAGTCTGTGGCGCTGATGGAGCCACAACGCCCGGAAAGAAGTAAATATGTGATGTACTAGAATAAGAATCGCTTTGACGGCATGGAAACGGCTCATACAATTCAGTCGTCCAAGAAAAGCCCGCGGCCCAGTGTTGTTACATTTTACTCCTACACTCCTGATATACACGGGTATCCAGCCCAATCGTCCAAATACAGCCATTCGGATACAACAACAATCATCAGAACCGCACCGGACCTCTGGAACCAACTGTATGCGTCGTCTCTTCCCGCGCGTCTGGGGGGTAGTGTACGTCCATATCTTTGGGCGACGTATCTGCGACACCCGGGAAAGCGGGATACGTGTTCGGATAGACATGGACATTCTGCACGGACTGTATTCAACACGACACCGAATTAAAAAACCAGATGGTTGATTATGCGCACCATGTATTGACTTGCAGGACGCCCAACAACCGAGTGGCGTATCATGGTGCCATTGACAGTGGTCTTCTGGGCGGTACTCTCGTTGAAGAGAGCATTTGGCAGGCGCTGCTCGGCGTCTTCGGTTTTCCCCCGCGAGCGTGCGTTAAGGCTGTATGCATTATTAGGTCAGTTTCTGGGCGCCCCCGTTGCGAAGGCGAGATGACTTGCGTGCTAAGTAGAGAAATCGTATACAGCTTGGACAAGGGAAAGTCCGGGATAAAATTCAGCGAAGTTCCCTGTGGCGTGGCAATTGTCAAAATAGATTCAATGCGAGATAGAATGGGGCTTACAGGGAAAGCAAGGAAAAGAATGACGTCGGCGAGAGCAGCTATGGCAGTGATTGCTCCTGTCTGTACGGTCACTGTTTCCGCGGGTGAGATCGAAGATTAGGACAGTATGAAACGTTGAACACCGACACCGGATAATTCTGTTGATCTGCCCGTCGACTGCGGTGAAACCCGTCTTGCGTTTCGTCTGGACAGTTCTGAAATCAACGGAAAACCAACGACGGAACAAGGATGGCCACAAACCAGGGAGTATGTGAGAACGACTGCAATCAGCACATCGCAGACCGCACTGCACACCAGCCAGAGGATGACCGCGCCAGCAAAGCTTTGGAACTCCCTAAACTCATTCCGAACCGCAGCGAAAATCGTCACGAGCAATCCGCCCCCTGAAACATTGGCTCAGTTTAGTTTCTGGAGACTCAATGCCGGATACTCACCGAAGGAAGCGACAGAGAGAACGCTTATGATCAAGGGCAGTATGATGGACCCGGTGATCACTGCGCATTCCAGTTATCGGTTGAACGGCCTTCACAGAAGATGCATCCACTGACCACTGATGCGCCAGGCCGTAAACAGCTGTACTGGTGTCGATACGGCCACGATTGATATGGCATCTGCATTCGAGATTCAACCTCCATGTCAAAATATGCTCGGAAGGTCTTACCTCCAGGGATAACTAAATTCCAAATACGACGGGAAGAATTCAACAAATCAAACGTGAAGGATCGAAAAGTCGAACTCACACAACGGAGATATAATAACCGCCCGTTCAGTTCCTGAAATGCCGAAGATTAGAGGGGAGTAACAAAGAGAACTGGTCTACGAACCGTATCGAATGATCAACGGTTCATAGATAATTCCGATCTCAAATAAGAGGTTGAGGGTCTCCGCAAAGAACAAATAGAGCATCTGGGGGTACCTTCATTAATGCAGCAACGAGACGAAGAACTACTGGCACATACGAAATATCGGATCCAGCGGGTGTCCCTGCACAAAATACATAAGCCAACTTCACGTTGACGAGAAGTGAGGGCGACCGTTTATATGCCTGGTAATATTGGAGCATCTGCATGGAAAGGTTGTCAGTAAACTTCAAGTAGCCACCAAATTCACGAAGAGGATTGACCTGTACAGACATAATCTGGACCGACTCCTCAGCATTTTCGACATTTTCAGCAGTCAAGCACGCACCCCGTAAACCGCAGTGCTCAAGATGGTACCTTCGAGCTGAGTTAGGGTCAACTGCATGGGAGCAAGACCGTCGCACGCACCAATGAGCAAAGGGCCAAAACTGGAGAAGAACGAAAAGGTCGTGAGTGCTCCACGGTCGAAGAGGGGGGGCTATAATTACAGGAGTTCGACTCCGGGGCCAGCCATGTTAGAATTGCAATGAAAGATGAACAAAGAACGGTGGAGAAACGAGAGTAGGGCTGAAAGCAAGAGGTGGGCGGAGAAAGGGCTCAAGGGACGACGACGGAGAAGGGCAGAAAGGGGTCTGTCGCCGATAAGCTGAGAATTATCAAATCTATTATAATAGAACGGAAAGAAGCACGTTTGATTGTTGCAGCTTGAAATCCGGGCGATCTGATGGTTTGACGTGTGGGCTATAATCAGCCTGAACTTAGTCGCGGACGCATTAAGGATGCTATGGTCGTTTGTGGCGGCTGCGGTCCATCTTCGACTAGAGGGATAGGCGGATGGTAATAAAACAACAAGTTTAAAAGTAAACAGGCAGCGATAGCCTCAGGCGTTTCAACTTGATGAGTCCCTGCCGCCGCCGCGGAGCCAGGATGGGAATTCGAATGTGATCGACATGATTTCGGGAATCACGTAAACGTATAGGGCGCTGCTGGCTCTGTTGCCGAGCAACGATCCAGGGATTTGCTTCCTCGTCCAATCCTCGAGGTTCAAGTCAGGTTCGTAGAGTTTTCCGCAATTCTGGAGGTCTTCTGAGCGTTCATTCCTTGGGCGTCTATCGAATGCCGTATGATGATAGATGTGAGCCTTATTGTGGGAGCGTGATTGTAAGTATGAGATGTACCGCACGGACATAAGCACGAAACCCGGTTCGGAAGCTCATCCAAATCAAATCCGGAATCATGGTGATGATAACCAGAAAGAACTTCAAGAACCAGGAGGAGCAGCTCATTAGTCAGGCGCTAGCGCTTAGCGAGTGATTCAGCGGCTCTGGCGATCGGCTCATTCCCGGCCATCATCAGCGGCTGTTGCCGAATATGTAGTGTTTGTCGACCGATTTCTAAATCGTCGGTAGACCACGGAATACTACATGTGGGAAAGTACAGTCGACAGCACCATTACAGTGATCCCAAACACTATCATCTCAATTGAAAAGAAAAAAATGAGACAATTACGTCGAAGGGAGAGAATTTCATCCCTGAGAAGAGGGAAGGTTCAACGGCAAAAGGCAAACACAGCTTCATGACCGGTTGAAGTTCAGAGCTCCGGGTCCCACAGTGGTCGTCGAGAGCCGGCCAATTAAATCAAGTGGAAATGTGTGAACCTCCATCAATCGCTTCTGTTCATCAGAATCCACTGGAATCTGTCAGCCAGTGCCGGACAGTGTCGATCAGCCGAAGACAGCCGCGTGAATTGCCGCTTAGCCGCAGATCTGTTCGGCTGTCGGAGCTTGATAACATCTTACGGCACTTGCAGTCGTCCTCCACTTGTCCTCAGCCCTTGCTCAGCCCACGCTTTAGTCTTCCATCCTTCAGAAGTAACAGTGATCCACCTGTGAGATTCTGCTCCCGTCATCGGAGAGTTTCTAACCTACTTATTTCAGCTGTACAGCAGCCAATTCGGTCACTTGCCACTCCCGATTCTGAATCGAAGGCTGTCTCGACACCCAACTGAATCTAAGTCGAATGTTTGCCCTCATGCTCATAGTAATAAAGATGGCTGTGACCCCTAGGCGAATGTTCCTTGCGCTAACTATGAGCTAGACAGGATAAAGAGAGACACTCAACGCACCGTCGGGTGGATGTTTGGCCATTGACGAGCGGAGCATCAAGGATCCAAGCCGCTCAGATTTTCATCGACTGCATACCCACCTGTCTCCCGCGGTGTCAGTATTATTCGGACCGAGACTGCAGCTATGATGCTGCCAGCAGATGATGATCGTAGACCAAGTTTTAAACTTTATTGCTGTCATTCTCCTCGGATCAGTCGCTCATTCACAAAACAGCACGCGGGGCAGCTTCTCCAATTGGTGCGGCAAAGCAACCGTCAACTATACACTGGATGATTCCTGACAAACTGCTAAAATTGATGGTTAGTGGCCAGAGCCCATTATTCACTACGGTATGCCACGCCGCACAAATGCCGCAACGGAGGTCTCTCTCGTAAGCGAGGAGATTGTAACACTTCTCCTCAGTCTTCGAGAAGATTTGGATTTCGTTGCGAACTTCTCCCAAACCCAAAATATAGCCACTCGTCACTGATTTCGATTTCTCAATCGCGGCTGTCGCTACTCCATGCGACGGGACAATTGCCGTGTCTTGGAGGTGAAATATCAACTTTCAGCCGGGGGTGTTCAAAAGCCTCGAATGAAGTCGTCGCTGCAGACGTTTGGTAAGAATTTTTTTTCCCGTCTCCGACATGCGAATGTAGGGAGACATCGCCATCTCACTCCAACATCGACACTTTGCCGACAGTGCGGGTTGAACGTTGAACGTTGAACTCCGAAATGAAATCGTTGGCGTCATCTATGTGTGTTTTCTAATTATTTTTCGTTGAACTGGCCACCGAAATCATTGGCATATAGATAGAAAGTCGAGATTCTGTCTCTGGAGGTATGTAACCCCGCCTATTTTCCCAAATGCCTGCTCAAGACTCGAACCAGCACGAGGAAGCTGTGTCAAATAGAGATGATCTGGCCAATGTTCCTTTGGCACCTGCCTTCACGTGGCCTCGCATCCCCTCCCTGATTTTAACAGCCTTCTCAGCATCAAAGGATCGTCCAGTGACCGTGTAAACTGCGCTTTCCTTGCGCTTTCCATAACTCTGGAGCTGATTCACCCAGAGAGTGTAAACACTTCACACATCCGTTATTTTATAAAGAGTTAGATAACACCATCCCTAGACTCGCGTCTCTCTTATTACGGTGGAAAATTTGAGGGATAAGCAGATTTGGAAAATTGCTTGCCACGGGAACTTCAAGGCACTGTGAGGCTCGAGACTAATTGAAAGATCACCGCATTACTGAACAAAGACGTGGGAAGTTACGGCGGCAAGAGACAGATTAGCGCCGATTGAGGCCCAAGCGCCGTGAAAGAAATTGGCGCTGAGCGCTTATTGTGAGACAATCCATAGATTCAGGTCAGAAAGACCACATGTAGGGCGTTAAAGGTTTTAGAAAGACACCTGTTATTTTATAAAGAGAGAGAAGAGAAGAGAAGATATACCAGCGGCTAGATCGATTGGAAGGCCTCTTGGTTGCAAAATCTCGTCTGACCTGATTTGAATGAACACCAATATCGGAGCGGCAGTACGTATAGCAACGACAAGTAGGTGGATTTTTGAATTACGACAGCGAGGGGAAGAGTTCGCCACTATCATGGGACAATCAGGCGGCGGAGTACTAATAGAAATACCGCACGACGCTGATACCAAGAGAAAAACGTCTTTGGAAAACAGACTACCTACCTTTCGGAGCTGGGCAGACTTGAAAGCCTGACTGCTGGATCGTGATCCCGTTACAAGACAATCGCGGGCGGTATACCATTATGCGCCTGACAGCACGTGGAGACGAAGTCTGATCAAGTAATGTATCGCAGCACTTCGATGCTACTGAGGTAAGGGCGAAAAGAATTATGCTTCAGCATGGCGAATCGGATTCGGTTCAACCTAATAAAAGCACATCAGTTAAGATAGATGCGGAGATATAGGTACACACAATCAGATCCGCCAGTCCATGAGTTCCGACGTCACCTCCGAGCCCTCCAGGAGGGACACCCGCAACCCCTCGCCTTTGAGCACATCGAGCTTCTGCCGCATCGAAGAGTCGAGCACATTTTTGCCATCCACGTGGAGGAGCTCCACCGAGCGAAGACGGCAACACGGGCTGCCCTCAGTGGGCACGCGCCAGCGCGACTCGACCATATCGACGAACAGTTCGTAATTGACGTTCGCATGATCAAACCCAAGTTCGATGGAGTGCAGATTCGGGCCGACGGCCGTATAGGTCGTGCCGCCGGTGCGGCGCACGGTGAGCTTTGAAAGGAGATCTCCACCATGGATCCCGTCGCTGTCCATGATCTGGATGCCGAGCGTCTGCACCGTCGGACAGGCCTCGAGTATTTGTGAGATATGGGCGGGGGTACACCACGCCAAGCGCAGTGTTTTCAGTCTGATCGTGGGGCAGCGTTCGATGAGGGAGAGTAAGGGAGCGGGATGGTCCAGGCTGTCGACCGTGTAGATCTCTTCAAGCACGGGCAGCTCAAAATGGTCCAAAAATGATTGCGCACTGATGTACAGGCGACGTAGATGGGGGAGGCGGATACAAGGAAAACTGGCATCGGGAGGGACCTCTGTCAAGTCGAGACTCGCCGCATCCACATTGGGGGTGGTCGACAAAATAGTTTTGATATCGTTGCAGCCCCCGACCAATTTGACATAGGTAAGTTGTTGAAATGGAAGTACAAGGGTGTGCGGAAGACCGGAGAGATCCTCGAGTGCTACACTATGGAGCGCGGGGGCGATCTCGAAAGGGTCACCAAGTTCCGTAGACGCGGGATTCTGCATGAAATCTCTGTCGTCGGAAACGTCGATTCGCAAGTAGCGGAGCAGAGGAATACGCCCACGGAGGGGGGCAAGCAGAGGCCAGTGGACCGGTCTTATGAATATACTGGCATTTGTCCAGCGATGAGCGCAACCAACCAGGGTCTGGAGGAGCTCTGTGACCCGGGGGTTAGCGCGAGAGGCCCAAAACTGGACTTTGATGGGAGAGTTGGACGACCGAAGGAGCAGGGTTTGGAGTATCTCAGCTGGGTATGTATGCGAACGCATGATAACGATGTCGGTCCAGAGACTCGATGATGCCAACGCGACATCACGCCAATATCGGCAGATATGGCCCAAGTGCCACGGCGTCTCTCCGAAAGAGTCGGGCTCCACGTAGGGTAAGGTGAAAGCAAGGAATTTGGATATGATTTCCGGAGGGAGACGACGGATGCACCGAATCGCGTTCTTGTACTGTAGGACCTGTTGGGTGATGTCCTCCCACTGCTGCGTCAACTCATCCAACTCGACTCCAGGACTGGAACGAGCGATTGCTGCATCGACATATGAGAGACAGTGTTCACCGGCGGATATGAATTGACCCGCAATCGCAATCTCGGACGCCGAAAGGCGCTGACTGCTCTGGAGGAGCTCCTCCGTAAAGGGGGGACGAACCGAGATCATCGCGTCAGACATATCAAGCAGTTACTGGACAAATGTTCAGAAATTTGTCGAGATAGCTGAGATAGTCTACCGACTTGCTTCTGCGGTCGGCCAAAACGTCGAGTTGACGCGGTTTGCGAGGGACACGACCGTGTCACATCAATATCATCAACGTTCCGTCACGTTTGGTTGCCTTTCACCTGATATCGTCGGCTTTAGTCTCTGAGAGTATCGCTGAAGGAACTGAGATTTTCAATGGTGCCAAGCACGACCCTTCTCTCCTGCCGCCGGTTCTCGCAACCCAAATTCCAACAACGGTTCCCGGATGGGGACCGCCATGTATGAGTGACGAAAAGACCTCATTGTGCAGCTGCGGAACATCGGCCAGAGCGACGTTCACGTCGTCGCTTTGACCCCCCGCTATGCGCAGGCACTGCTGGATGCCGCCATGCTCACCCGGCGGGTCTCGGAATTGCACGAGGACAGTCTGCTGGATCCCTCGCCTTTTGACCACCTTTTCCAGCAGTCGGACGCCACTGCTCCTCCCCGGTACTTCGCACTACGACGCTGTGTCGCCGAAAGACACCCCCCCTCCTCCGGGGACCCCTCACGTCCCCGCAGACTGGTCGAGCGAGTAAACGGTCGCGCCAAGCTATATCCAACGCGCTCGAAGATAACTTACCCATCTGCATATATTTTATGCCTTGGGATGACATGATGGATATGCAGAGAGAGTACCGCGTCTTCTGCGCACCGACAAGCGCGTACAATCCGCGGCCGAGCCGAGTGACGGCGGTCAGCTAATACGTGTGGCATAAGCCAAGTACCCTCGCAGATCTGCCACACCCCCATATCGAGGCTGAGATGGAGCATTTGCTCGAGGGAATAGCTTTGATTAACGCTGAGATCATGGCGTATTCGCTTGAGAACGGGATGAACGAGCGCCTGAAGAGAGAGGGGTTTGTGTTTGTGCACACGGCCACACGTGAAGTACAACTGCTGGAGTTGAATTCATTCGGTGTTACTGGAAATTGTGGAAGCTGCCTGTTGAATTGGGTGGCCGATGCGGAGACGCTGTACGGCGGAAAGGACGAGATAGAAGCGTGCTTGGCCATTTAGATAGAAATACCACCATGCTGAAGCCACAGGGCGCCGAATTAATGGAGTAGAGGAAGCCAGGACGATTGGTCGAGGACGTGCATTAAGACTCAAGAGGTACTCGGCTAAAACATTCTGAGTCCACAAAAATTCTGAATTGAAGCAGAGGTTCGTATTAAGTTTGTCACCTCCGATACCCAACGATCACGAGCATTGCAGTTGTGAAAGCAAGTAGGCCCCATGGCGAGGCAATATTCGCTCGAAAATTGAAAGGACCGCTCGACCTTCCAGGCTGCAAACGAGGTCTCAAATATTAAATTTCGGGCCGGAAAATGATTACTGACAGAGTCGATGCAGGCATCTATCGCTGGTATAGC
The DNA here is from genome assembly GCA_029378375.1 of Mycena olivaceomarginata. Taxonomy (NCBI): domain Eukaryota; kingdom Fungi; phylum Basidiomycota; class Agaricomycetes; order Agaricales; family Mycenaceae; genus Mycena; species Mycena olivaceomarginata. The sequence goes on along the minus strand of JARKIC010001662.1, from coordinate 60,687 downwards.
AAGATGCCAAGAGAAAGGCGGCACTGGCCCATCTTTGGTACTGGCGTTGGTGACGGCGTAAACTCCGGATGTGCTTGCAGAAAACCTCTCGCTCCAGGTCCATTTTCTTGATCGAAGGTAGAATGACCACGGGAATGCGTGTAGCGACGGCTTGGCCAAGGACCGCAGACGGATATGTATACCGGATGTCCGACCGGTTTGCTGCTGCACAGCGTCGAGATTATCATTAAGCCCAATATCCACAGCAGAGGGTGTGGTAATTAGCCCCGCGGTATTGGAGCTGCCTGGGCCCTGGGTTAGTGGGCCTTCGGCCAGCTTCGGCTAGGTGCCAGTTTTCAGTGGCGGCACCTCGGCTAGTCAAACGGGGAGGTTAGCTCCGGCGATGTGACGTTTCGGCTGCTACGCGTTGAATACGTTGAATGCAGTGGACATAGCCGCTGACATGCACATTTGTCCCGCATAGGGTCCGTATTTAGGTTCAGATACTCGAGACCGGTTGAACGTGCGTTGAAAGTATGGAATGAAACGATGATGAAAGCAAGCACACTTTCATAGTCACGGAGCAGACGCTTCGGCATCTCTGGCGCCCAGTGCCGAGTGGAAACCAGTCGACCCGCAAACGGTGAGGTAATGATTTAATTGTTATGAATCAGGCTGGCGCTGTCGACGCCGTTCACTGTCACGGTGGACTTGCCGCGGCGTGTTGAACGGAAAAAAAGGGTTGACGGCATCGATGATCGTGTCCCATTTCAATCGTAATATCCTTTCGCACCCATACTGAACACTTCTCACAGTCGTTCGTCTCTTCAATTACCTTCGACCTTGATTTAAGGATCTAGTAAGACTTATGCCAGAGCTTATTAATGTTCCTCTCCCTGCAGGAAAAATCTAAGTGGCGCACGTTGCGTCCATGCACGCCAACTCAAAATTGATAGCTTTTCAGGAATCTATCCCATCGAACTCTCTTACGGCTTGTTCCACGCCAATGTTCAGACTCCAGACTCGGCTAGGCCCAAGATGACTATGCCAAGACTTCCGTTGGATCTATAAAGGTGTTAGGTACTGCAGGACTTTGGCTTTAGTCGCATAATGCTTCACAAGTTGTTCTTCACCACCGTCCTCGCAATCCTTGTCTTGGGACAGGGTGCTGTGTCTGTGTCTGTGCCCCAGACCTTCCTCGTCCTCTGTACGTCTGAACATAAACTGATGTGAGAAGGTCGTTCACTGACTTGCCGTGCGAAGGTGGATGCCCCGAGGTAAGTAGCGCCTCCTGCCGCAACGTTCAATTAATTACCTTCATTACCTCCACGTAGGATCCGCCTTGTAAGTTCGATGCACCCACCTACCTCGGAAATCTGGAGTGATTTAACCTCCCCCACTTTTATAGGCCCGCCGGGAACAGTCTGCTGCAAACCCGAAACGATTCCACAGATCTGCCAGGGCGCGTAAGTCTTCGTTCTACATTAGATGAGACGGCCATTTGACATGCATGTCAGCTGCGCGGAAGTTTGTTTTTTGCCGTGAAATATGTTGGTATTCAAGAGCACGGCTAAGCCAGGATTGGAGGGGAATCGCGGGTTTTGGGCGTTTGTTCACAAGGGTATTCATGAAATATGCAGTGTTGGAATCTAAAAGCAACCAGTGTCAAAATTGTTGGAGCAGATAATTGGGCGGCTCTTGTCGTAATTCCGCCCGAATTACCATGATATGTGGTGAGCCCTGCGCAAAAGGAAGGTCAAAAACGAAACGTTGGGCAGTTAATTGGGACAAAACACTCAAGTTCGGACAGCCACATGAATCGTTGGGTACCGTGGATCCGCGGAAGTAGTAATTGAAACATGTACATAAGCGACACTCGGGGCCAGAAACTTCAGAGAAGTTATATACAACCTTTACCAAGGCAGCCCTGTCTCGACCAGAAAGGTGAAGCGAAGAACCCACGTCACGCCTCAGACTCCCCGTCCAATAACCTCTTGCTTCCCAATATCGTGCGTTACCACCTGCTTGGGGCGCGCGAGCCGCTCGCGCGTCGGCTGGAAGCATTCCGGGAGTCCGGTCGATTCCCAGGAGGCGCCCTGGATGAGCGCCGCAAGCCCCCCGGGCGCAGGTCATTATGCGGGCCATTCCTGCATGAGGAGGTGGTTAACGCTAGGATTCGACAAAGAGGTAGAGGCCAGGAGGAGGGCGTACCATGTCCGTGGTGTCCAGCGCAGATGAAGGCGCCGGGCTTGTCGTGCAGCTCTCCGACGTAAGGGATGCCTACTCTGGATCTCGTCAGCCTTTACAACTGCATAAGACTGGTGGCGCGCCTTCGGTGGTATAGCCCATGATGCCTGCGACACGGACCCTTCAGATTCTGGGGGCACGGGATGTAGGAAAGAACGCACCACTCCAGACATGCACCAGCCCCTCCCCCACCGCCAGGTCGGAGTTCTCTCCCCATCCCTCAAAGTAGCGCGGCAGCGCCTCCCTCAGCGCCGCCGCCATCTCCGAGTCCACTTGCGCGTCGTCCGTATTTCCAAGAAGCCGCTCGACGGGCACGCTCCTCCGCTGGCCGCCGAATATGATCACACCGTCCGTGGGCCGCTGGATGAGGTAGTCGTTGGGCGCCGGGTACTTCGCAGCACCAAATATCAGTCAGCGTCAGCGTCGGCGGAGAGGTCACAAGCGGACACACCATCCCATACGTCTCGCGGAGCATGTTCGGGCCCGCATACGCCTCTGGGGGCACGACAGCGGCGCACTGGCCCTTGACAGGCCAGATATGTCCCACGAACTCGGGGAGGAGCGTCGCCGTATACGCGTTGGTCGCGTACACCACCGTCTCCGTCTCCACTGCACCGCGATCCGTCTCCACGCGCCATCCGCCCGCGCGCGCGCCACTCTCCCTTGTATCTCCGATGTTGTTGGTGCGGGGCACCACCCGCCGCACAGGCGTCCGCGTCTGCAGATTCAGCCCATATTTCTCCACGCACAGCGTGAGCAGGTGCAGGACGAGCTTGCGCGGGAAGAGCGCTCCCGTGGGGGACTTATATGCGGCGGCCGCAGCCGGGCACCGCGTCGCCTCGCGCGCCTCTGCAGGGTCGAGGATGGGTGTCACGATGCCCTCCACGGGGCCGCCGTCGGCAATGAAGTCGGCGTAGGAGGCGGCAAGGGAGTCCGCAGCGGGCTGGTCCATCGCGACGCCTGCAACCAAATTAATCACTCACCGATAAGGGGACAGGAGACCAGGGGGAAAAAAGAAGGCGAGCGACGCACCGCAATTGAAGCCTCTCCAGAAATCGCAGTCGATGTCTTCTTTGGCGATGATCTCTTCCACGAGGTTCAGCGTGTCCTTTCATCGCCAGTCAATCAGCTCCAATCCAGAAGATGTAAGGAATCCCTGCGTACCATCTCGTTCTGAATGACTTTCAGCGCTTGTTCCCGCCCAAAATTCGCTTTATAGTGCGTGTATTCTGCATATCGCCCCCAATCAGCCCTCTTGTATCGGAAGGGATTCGAGTTCGACGCACCGCGATAGCAATCCGGCCGACAATGTCCCCCATTCCGCGCCGTCGCGCCGTCGCACGGCTCACGCGCCTCGAGCAGCGTCACCGATTTCGGGCCCTTGTCTTCCGGCCCCGCCGTCAAGAGAAAGTACGCGGTGGCCGCGCCAGAGAGCCCTGAGCCGATGATCGTGACGTCGGTCCTACCTGGCAGCGCGTCGGTGGTGCGGTGTCCCAGGAGCGGCGAGTTTCGCGTATGCTGAAGCCAGAAGGAGAGTGAGGGATTGGGGCGCGGGTAGCCTGGGGAGGCATCCATTTTCTGCGGGTCACAGCAAACGGCGCGATGAGTGGTGCGCGGTTACACTTAAGTATATCCTCAGAAGCCGTAATTTCGCGGGCAGCCTGGACACAGAGGATGATGAGGCGGTGATAGAACGTTGCGGGTACTGTTAAGGTCGCGGTACTGAATTAGAATATTTCCATTTTCCAGTGATTTAGAGTACCTGGCCATAGAGGGCGTCCATAGAGGATGTCAAGCCTATCCATATACGCCATGAAGGCACAGACAGGTAGCACTACCACTAAAAGCTGCTCGATCCCCGATGTTATGCAAACGGCTCCGACGTACCATGGCGCGTCTTGCGTTTCGAGCAGCATTCGAGGCGGAGATGGTCGTTGACGAGATCGAAACACTGAGAACTTACCAATGAAGCCTGTCCGAAGGCTTTTGGGACCTATTAGTATCAACGCTCCACACAACGTCCCAGAGCGCTCTTCGAGGATGGCCCCAATCAAGCGCGTATCTAAGTGTGTGCCTGGTGTTCTTGCCACCTGGACACTGCGAGCGTGTCAATCCATCCAATGGTCCGAGAGGCGGAGCAGTAGCGCTCGCTGGAGAACCACCGAACTGGTACTTGCGCCAAAGCCTCCAAAGGTGCTGTATGTAGGAAATTGAAGTTCGGGGTCTACTGGACAAGAACTCACAAATAGAAAGATTGATCGGCCGACGAACGCCGAACAGAAACTCTTTCCTGCCGGCCAGTTGGGCTCACAGTCGAGGCTAAGCCCGATATCCACGGTAGACGGTGTGGCCATTGCTTGGATGTTCCATCCTTTGACCAGAAATTGGGATATCAATGTAGTTAACTTACGTCTTTGGGAAGTATCCGTCGGCGCTTAACCCTCAAAGTTGAATATTAATATTCGTCATTAGCCGGGTCAATGCAGCTTCGGCGCAGTGCGAGTTCTGAATGCCCTCGTGGCCTCTGGGTACCTCACCGAAGTTCCGTGCGCTAAGCCATTTCTGACTGCAGCTGATCACCCCCTCATCTCCGCCGACACTCGAAATGCCCACGAACACCACACCCCCCCGCATCGCAATCGTCGACATCGCAGGCAAGGGCAAAGGTGTAATTGCCCAAGAAGGCATCGCCCGCGGAACACTGATTATCTCGGAAAAGCCGCGCATTATTCTACCTGCGGTTGGCGATGCCGGGCTCGAGAAAGCCATATCTGCGCTGCCTCGGGAGGACCTCTCGTTCATGTTATCGTTCCCTCACGGGCCAGAAGATATTCCAATCATTGGAGCTTTGAAGCATTTCATTCCATGCGACCACACCATAGGCCTCTGTTCGACGATATGCCGTGTCAATCACACGTGCTACTCTCCTAAGGGCAGCCCCAACGCGAGCTACTCTTGGAACACAATTTCAAAAGAGGAAGGTATGGTCACAGCATGCTAGTTCCATCCTGCAATGACAATGTTCCTCAGAGCTCTACGCCATCAAAGAGATTAAAGCAGGCGAGGAAATCGAAGTCTCATACATGTCCAATGTATCCGACTTTAAACCTCCTGTGCAGCATCTCCGTGAAAAATTTGCATTCGAGTGCACTTGTCCAGGATGCACTCGCCCGGCTGCCGACCTGCTTGCATCCGAGAAGCGAATTGCAGCATACAATAGTTTTGTCGACGACCTCCCGAGCCGATTTGTCCCGGACAACCCCCTCGAGATCCTTGAAGATATCATCAGACAAATCCTGGTCATTTCCGCGGAAGGCTGGACTAGTGACATCGGGTTGCGGGCACACGATGCGTTCCAACTGTGCGCTTATTACGGCGACGCAGCCAGTGCTCAGAAATGGGAGGCGATCTCCCGTGACTCCCATGCATTATATCAAGGACGCAAATCGGATTCGTTCAAAAGGGCTAAGGACCTCGCCACGAACCCCCAGGGCTTTCACGCCTGGAAGCGGCTGGGAAGGAGGAATTTGAAGGGACCGGTGAGTTGTTTCTGTGAAGCAGCGTCGACGATATACTGAAACCCATGTCGTTTTGAAGAGCGAGGAAGTCCTCCAATGTTTTTATCCATCACGAGTCGACACGGCGCAAGATAGGCTCAATGAGACACTCCCCTCTGCGGTAAGTATTCCAACGTCGGGAGCTGCACAGGGCAGTTCACCCGATGTTGGGACCGATGCTGGACCATCTGCGAGCACTGCGGCACACAAGCTCTCGAAGGGACAGAAGAAGAAGGCGAAAGCTAAGGCAAAGAAAGAAGCGGCTAGGAATGCTGAGGAGAGCTAGGTTCGTAATGTGTAATGATGTTGCAAATTCAACGTGAGGGTTTCGGTGTTCGTCAGATTTTGTGCATCCCGGAGGTAACTCGCCCCCCGACTTGAGTTGGAGGTGCTGGTCTGCATCTCTTCGGTGAAACAGTATCATAAAATGGATGATCAAAGATCACCTAGGAATGTGCCTCGATGCACAGCTTGAAGTATGAAAGTTCGATAAGTAAAGCCTCTCCAGAAATCGCAGTCGACGCCTTCTTTGGCGATGATCTCTTCCAAGAGGTTCAGCGTGTCCTTTCATCGCAAGTCAATCAGCTCCGATCCAGAAGATGTAAGGAATCCCTACGTACCATCTCGTTCTGAATGACCTTCAGCGCTTATTCCCGCCCAAAATTCGCTTTATAGTGCGTGTAATCTGCAGATCGCCCCCAATCGGCCCTCTTGTATCGGAAGTCCGACGCACCGCGATAGCAATCCGGCCGACAATGCCCCCCATTCCGCGCCGTCGCACACCTCACGCGCCTCGAGCAGCGTCACCGATTTCGGGCGCTTGTCTTCCGGCCCTGCAGTCAAGAGGAAGTACGCGATGGCCGCGCCAGAAAGCCCTGAGCCGATGATCGTGACGTCGATCTTGTCTGGGAGCGCGTCGGTGGTGCGGTGGCCCAGGAGGGGCGAGTTGCACGTGTGCTGAAGCCAGAAGGAGAGTGAGGGATTGGGGCGCGGGTAGCCTGGGGAGGCATCCATTTTCTGCGGGTCACAGCAAACGGCGCGATGAGTGGTGCGCGGGTTACACTTATATCCTCAGAAGCCGTAATTTTGCGGCCCGTAAGCATTAGTAACTTCGCGGGCAGCCTGGGCACAGACGATGAAGAGGCGGTGATAGAACGTTGCAGGTACTGTTAAGGTCGCGGGTACCGGCTTAGAATGTTTCCATTCTCCAGTGATTTAGAGTACCTGGCCATAGACTCGAGAGGGCGTCAAGCCTATCCATATACGCCATGAAGGCACGGACAGTAGCACTACCACAGAAAGCTGCTCAATCCCCGGTACTGTGCAAACGGCTCCGACGCACCATGACGCGTCTTGCGTTTCGAGCAACATTCGAGGCGGAGATGGTTGTTGACGAGATCGGAACACTGAGAACTTGCCAATGAAGCCTGTCTGAAGGCTTTTGGGACCTATTAGTATCAACGCTCCACACAACGTCCCAGAGCGCTCTTCGAGGATGGCCCCAATCAAGCGCGTATCTAAGTGTGTGCCTGGCAAGGTGCCTGGCGTTCTTGCCATCTGGACACTGCGAGCGTGTCATTCCATCCAATGGTCCGGGGGGCGGAGCGGTGGCGCTCGCTGGAGAACCACTGAACTAGTACTTGCGTTAAAGCTTTTAAAGGTGCTGTGTGTAGGAAATTGAAGTTCGGGGTCTACTGGACAAGAACTCACAAATAGAAAGATTGATTGGCCGACGAACGCCGAACCGAAACTCTTTGCTCCCGCCGGCCCTGTTCCCCACATTCTGCTTGTTTGGCCCCACAGTACTTCTCTTGGCGGATCCCTCGTTCCCCGACATCACAACACCTATTGTACTCTGGATACCCGTTCTCCAGCCTGCTTTGGTTCTGTCCTTGTTGTAAGTATACAAAGACTGCAACTCAGTCCGTACTTGAAGGAACATGCTGTACTCACACTCGCACCTGAGGTGAGGCTAAGTAAGTAGAGACTCGCTGCTGTTATCGCGATACATACCGCAACTCTTCGTCGAGATGCCGTCCGGCTTCGCGGACCAATTGGTCTATCAGTTCTACAATTTGCTTCCCCGGGCCCCTCGCCGCCGCGACTTGGTCACGATGCTTCTGAAGACTGGTCGGCTTGTGCTCGAACATGTACTATCGCGCTTCTGAATCGCGTCATCTTTCTGCTCTTTCGCATAAGAAGCTGGATTCCCGCTTGGCTCGGTCTGTGCAAAATAAAGCATGCATACCCCCAGACACATCATCCTCTTAACGACAATTATTCTCGGACTCTCCCTGAATGCTCTCGCCCAGGGAACAAACGGTGTACCCAACTCGTTTCCTCACGCATGGCCTGGTCAACCCAAGGGCAACTTCAGTCCCGAATGGCAAAACTGTGAGTTTACCCCTCGTCTGCGGGGAACGGCGGATATACTCAAAGGATGTTACCAGACTTTGAAGTGACCGACAAGCTCCCCAACATTACCGGCACGCTCCCGCGCAACTTTGCAGGCAACATCCCTGTGAACCGCGCCGGACACCCCAACAACACGTTGTTTTTCTGGGCATTCGAACACGCTAGCAAAAACGGCTCCCTTACCGCCCCGACAAATGCGAACAACACCGACCCTTGGATCATTTGGCTGCAGGGAGGGTGAGCGCAACTTGATCCCACAAATTGGCCAAGCATACTGACTGGACTCTCCTTCTCCATCAGCCCAGGATCTTCCGGCATGATTGCGCTCACTACGGAGGTAAGTGGGCTAACATAACATCGCACTTCCTACCCTTATTATCTTCATAATTGGTGACAGAACGGCCCAATACACCTCCAGCCTAACAACAGCTGGTTTATCAACGAGTTTAGCTGGAATAATCTCGCGGACACCATCTGGGTTGACCAGCCCGTTGGTGTACTGTGTACCCCCCTCCCGCCAATCCTTCAAAGAATGCAGAGCGAAGGACTGACTCTTTCCCGTATAGGTACTGGCTTCTCGACCTCGGATTCCACAGGCTACGGTGCGCATTCGTTCTTACCTCTGCCGATTTTTCTGATGCGCTCTTGCACGTGTCATACAGTTCCAGATGAGGATCAGACTGGGGAGGACTTCGTATGTTGGAACTATTTTCCGCAGCCACGCATCTGACCAAATATTTTTAGATCGGCTTTCTGTCGAATCTCGTCAAGGTCTTTCCTAGTCTCGCGACTCGACCGCTCTTCCTCACGGGTGAGAGTTATGCGGTAGTGCTGCTTTGCACCCGTACGGGACTGCTGCGCAACCGTTAGAAGGCAGAGCACAGACATTGTGAGCCCCACTTTCCTAGTTTCGGACACGCGTCAATGCATAATTTAAATATCCTGACGAAAGTCCTACAGCTCTACATCAAAAAGCACATTTTCCAGAACTCAAACCCGCCCGTCAACTTGCGCAAAATCGCCATCGGAGATCGCTCACTCGGGTCCCAAGCCACTATACGACATCTTCCTATCGCAAGTGCCTATCACTACGTTCCGCCGTCGGCTAGACTCAGTCTGCCGAGGTCCGTGTAGCCGAGTCAAGATGCGGCTAGCCGATCACACAGCTGTGTGTAGCCGGCCACGCACAGCCTGTGTGATCGGCTGGCCGCATCTTGACTCGGCTACACGGACCTCGGCAACTGAGTCTAGCCGACGGCGGAACGTAGTGTATATTAAACATTCAACCTTAACGTCTGATCGTCTACAACTAGCTAAACGTGATTGAGACATACCCTGCAGTCATTGGCTACGACCAGCAGGTGTTCGAGTTTTTCCGCGAGCAGTGCATCACGGTGTTAGTATAGTCGTGCATACACACACTCAAATCCATTTATAGGACCCATCTCTGCGGATTCGACTTGAACCTGACCTACCCGCAAAGCGGCCACTTCCCAACGCTGAACCTCATCAGGCCGACTCAGAATTTGTCAGCGCTCAGTCAATCCCTTCTCGACCCCACCGAGAATCGTGTGAGAACCCTGCGGGAGACGGCTTCCGCCAGATTCACTGAGCTGCATGGCCGAGACGCACTGTCCAAACGATCCGACTTCCATGAGCGGCAGGAGGCGGAGCACCAGCAATGGAAGCGCGATCTGTCGGAGCGCGCAAACGGAACGATCGACCCATTTTATGGTTGTTTTTTTGCTGGATGAACTGGTTGACTATGCTGTGAATTTCACATTCCCCTGGAGGAAGTGCTCCCCGAGTCTATCGCGGAATTCTGCATACCAACCGACGGATCCCTGCAGCGAACGGTGAATTCGACGTATACGATGTTCCTGATGCAACAAGCCCGCACGCAAACCGCACGGGCGCTGCGCTGCACTCACCCACCTCTAAAAACTGGATTCGCGGCTTCAACTACCCGTTCGGCTCCGTGCGCGACCGCTCCAGAGGGAATCAGTATGGCGACCCGTCTTGTCGAGCCAATCGCATTCCTCTCCGACCTCGCGGCAAATGCCTCCACGCACAACATCTCGATCGTCTTCTACTCGGGCAACGACGACGCGCTCGTGCAGCACCTCGGCACGGCGGTGATTATCCAGAACATGACGTTTGGAGGCACGCAGGGCTTCACGCGTAAACCATCTACGCCGTGGTTCGACGACGATGGCAATTTTGCTGAGATTGTCCATCAGGAGCAGAATATGACTTATCTACTCTTCGATGGGGCGGGCCACCTCATTCCGCTGTGAAAGCCGGCCCAGGCGCTGGTGTTCCTGCGCGAGTTTGTGCTTGGGTCGAACTCGAACGGGACTGTGTCGGGGAACAGCGTGGTGGGTGGGGAGAATACGACGCTTGCCAACGATTTCTTGCCGGGCGGAGAAGAGATATTCTTCGGGTCTTCGACGACCGCAGGGACGTCAACTATTCCCGCTGCGACGAGGTCTGCATGGGCCTCTTTTATTGCAACAGCCACTGCGACTGGTCTGCCTTCGGATTCAAAAGCCAACAGCGCGTCGTAGAGAGGCGGAAGTGTGATGGCGAGTATGTTGGCGTTCGTATTAGCGGGTGTGATGCTTTTGCCGTGATTTTTTTACTATTTTTGTATGAAGTCCCTACTACGAGTTCACTTGACGAGTTCTCTCCCTTCCAAGTTCCACATGCCGAGGGGCACGAAGAGTTGGCCGATCAAGCGATGAATTGCCATGTCGACATTTAGACATCCACAATCCCACGCCCGGATAGACCGGAACTGCCCTCTTGCTGCCGTCTCTGGCATCTGCAGATTTGAAGCATCGAGGAAGGTAACAGCGTCTATTGTCTCCGCTTTTTCCGAGGGCAGGGGTATATCAATGGGTTCACTGGAATACACCTCTCATTTTCTACCCATCAATGCTACTTTTCCTTAACCTTCTCCCATTGGTTTTGCGGCTCGTCTTCGTCGATGCCTCCCCCACGATTCAGTTGGGGAGAACAACTCTCGTTGGCCGTGAGATTGCTTCTCTGCAACAAGAATTCTTCGGCAGTTCGTCCCTAGTTTCGATCTCCCCGATTCGCGACTCATGGTACTTACCCTCAAGACATCCCCTACGCGGAATCACCTCTTGCAAACTTACGTTTCAAGGCTCCCGTACTAAAGTCGTCTCTGAATGCGGCTTCCTTCAATGCCACCGAATATGGGCCCGCCTGTTTGCAAGTTGCAACGGTACATCCTCTCGCAATCCGCTCCCACTTGTTAATTTTGATGACAGGGACTCGCTCTTAACCAAATGTCAGAGGATTGTTTGACGATAAACGTACTTCGGCCTACTGGAACCTCCTCTCAGTCCAAGCTCCCTGTAGTGCGTTTTATATCGCTCGATATGTTCGCTATTTGACGTACCCGCTACAGATGTTTTGGACGTGAGTGTATCATCTCATTCCAGTAGGTGTAGAACATCCTACACGGCCGTATTCAGATATGGCGGTGCATTCGTAGGGGGTCAGGCGAGTACCGCGAATGCGAGCTTGATCGTCGCTCAGAGTGTTGCCCGTGTACGTCGTTCTTCTTGATTGTTGTGAGGTTCGATTCAGACGAGCCATTTTCAAAGGGAACACCTATTATTTTCATCAATTTCAACTACCGTCTCGGACCATTGGGCTTCCCGCAAGGCCAGGAGGCTGGCGCCAGCGGCGCTGTGAACCTGGGCATCAAGGATCAATTCGCCGCGCTGCAATGGGTCCAGCTTCACATTGAAAGTTTCGGTGGCGACAAGGACAAGGTACGTCATGTTCCAGATCCTCTGCATAGTATACTCAAGCAAACTAGGTTACCCTCTTCGGCCAGAGCGCGGGGTCCATAATGATGTCAATCCAATTTCTGAACCCTTCGATCTGCGATCTAGCTAGAGCCGCTGTGCGAGCAGAATTTCACCCCATCGCAGACGTCCCACTCACAATTTATTCGACAGATATTTGAATCTGGATATCAAGGCACCACTCCGTTGTTCCCTCCTGCGCGCGGGGAGGTCGACTGGCAGAACTTCGTCGGAGGTGTTCCCTCTTGCTCTAATATTTCGACGTCTGGATCCACCTTCGAATGTCTGGCCAAAGCAAATACGACAGAAATATTACAAGGCTTCGCCTCAGCATCGGCAGAATCTACCCATTTCACTCCATGGCCTCCAGTTATTGACGGCCCTGGGGGATTGATACCTGATTTACCCTCAGTCCTGTTCAAACGCGGCCAGTTCGCTCGATTACCATTTATTGCAGGGACAGTGAAAGACGAAGGTGCGCCAATATTGTTTCGCTTAGTCTATTCTCATGATTGCGTTTCCAGGGACGACCTTCGTTCCTCAAACTGCCAATTCGACGGAAGAGCTCTACGAGCTCGCTCTATCCTTATTTTCGCCATCCTCGTCGCCCACCACTCTTCAGGATTCCGTCCAAACATTGTTGCAACTTTATCCAGACATTCCGGCTCTAGGTTGGTCTATTTGTGAACTCCATCGCTGTCATTCACCATTTCACAGGGTCTCCCTTCGACACTGGAAATGCGACTTTCGGTCTGAACAGTCAGTTCAAGCGTGCGGCGGCGATGGGTCAGCCCTTCCGTTTTCCAATCGTTTTATCAACTCACAAATTTTGGTAGTGGGTGACAGTGACTTTCAGTCTCAGTGCCGGTTCTGGATGGACACGGCTGCCAATGCCGGAGTCAAAACGTTTGGATACCTGTTTACTAAATCGGAGCCCACCTTCCCGCCGGCTCTTGGTGGTCTGTTCATAACCTCTCTCGCTTCACACCATTCTCACCTTTTACACTAGTTTTCCATGCATCAGAGCTCGCCTACGTCTACGGCAAACCCAGCGACATATCGTCCTCGTCCGAGCAACTCAGTCGGATTATGACAGATTACTGGGTCTCATACGTCGCAAATTTGACCCCCAACGACGGTCTTGGAGTTCCGCGTAAGTACATCGAACCAATCCAATGACTGCCGTTGTTTACAAGGTCACTTATTCGATGCGCACAGGACCAGAATGGACGCAGTTCACACCGAAAAATAAGGTCAACCGCACCGCTCCCCTCGAATGCAGTTATTGACGGCTCTGCTTAGACCTTGATACAGCTCGACGGTTTAAAACCTCACCATGATTCCGGACACCTACCGTGCAGGCAATATCATTCTTTGGAAAGTCAAAATTCAGGCGCTGACTCGGCGTTTATAATAGACCAAATCGCATTCCTCAATTCCGATCCTGCTATTTGGCGCCGCTAGCTCAGTATCCGACTTGGTTCAGATATGGTCCGTCGCGGGTTGATTCCACCCACGATTTTTGTCACACGCTCGCTCCCTTGGTTTATACGTATGATACCAGAAAGTTGTTTACAAACCGAGTTGATCCAAATCCAGTATTCTCTTCAGTGCCTGGAGGAGAATGCTTATTATATCACTCTCTTATCTCTGATAGTACATCCATATGGGATAGCTAAATGGCGTTTTTCGGGGTTGGCGGAGCCAGACTTGCATTATTGGGATAGGGGGTTGAAATTGGTGCATACTCACCGAGATAAATCCCTCTGGAGAGATGACTCTCGCAGATCGCTGGGCAGACCTGGCTCACGCAGACCTGGCTCACACGCATCAAGTCTCACATGCTAAGCACTTGAGAACTCGGGCCATAGCCGAATAAGGCCCATAACTCTATCGAGGCCGATATAGTCAACGAATGTGATTAAAATTCAAGTCTTCGTTGGCTAATCCTAAAACTGGCCAGGATTCTTCTGTCCACAACGAGAGTTCGAGCTCAAACTTTGCATAAACCCCACTCGTCCCAACGCTCACTCCCGACTCCTGCAGCCACAATGAACAAGTCGTGCGGGTCGTACTTGGCCTTGATGTCGCTGAGCTTGGCGTAGTTTGGGCCAAAGAACGTCGATTGAAAGTCCGGTTCGCTACCGTCCGCTTCGTTGGAGTATGCTCCTGCGTTAGGACCCGATAGCTTCTCGAGGAGCGGGAGTTGCGTGGTCTGGAACATCGCGCGAAGCACATCAACTTGAGCGAGAGAGGCTGAGTCGTCCCACGAGTTTGCGAACATGAGCTGCAGAAGGACTATTAATACACGAAAATCGAGGGATACAAGTAGCACTGACATGTGTCTTGGCCGCCCTCCACGCTGGGTGAACAGCCGACGAGATGTGACCATTTTTAGATACTGTACCTAAATCATAGTTCAGTAGTGTAACTGTAATGAGGCCTTTGAAACGAACCTCCCGAAACCATTTGTCCAAGAAGTCTGCCATGGGGGTTAGTGGTTGACAATGGAAAGGGAAGAATATTGGATTACGCTGTTGTTCCGTTGTCGAAGAGCTCCTTGTACACCGGTCCCACCTTTTCTGGCGAATCCCGATACAAGGCTTCCGGCACGAGTCGCGAGCCCAAAGCAACATTTCCCCCGACGCCATCGTCCGGGCCGAACATCACATCGTTGATCTCGCCGTCCTTGAAAGTTTGAGAGACGAACACAACACCGGGCAACGCGAGCGATGCATTGATGAACGGCGCCAAAAGGATCTGGCTTTGCTCCGCCGTGGTATTTGGCATGTAAGTGAAGAGCATGAATGAGGTTGGAACATTCGGATCGGTAGACCCAGTCTGGGCTTTTTCGAACCAGAAGAAGTGCCCTGCCTGTACAGAGTCCCAATCGAAGACGTGCTGCGCGTGGAGGGTGGCGAGGGACCCAACTACGGTGTTGTTCGGTACTTGCAAGACGGTGATGGCCGAGGTGGCGTTGAAGGTGGGGAAAGTTCGGATCGTTGCGGAAATAATGACTCCCCAGCTGCCAGCGCCTCCGCCTCGAAGAGCGAAGAAGACTATATATATATATTTTAAGAGCTGAAGCCGGTCAACAAGGAGAAAGACTAACGGTCGGTATTTGATGCACTACTGGCTCTGAGCAGCTCGCCACTGGCCACAACTATCTCGAACTCTGAAAGCGTAGGCGGTGAGTAGGACAAGTAAAGCGAGAAAATGGAGAATATCTCACCCAGGGCGTTATCCGAGACCAATCCGTATGCTGGTGACAGTGGCGAATGACCTCCGCCTTGGATTTGTCCTCCAGCAGGGGCAACTGTCTCGGCTGCTGCAACTACCGAAAACTTGCCCTGCCCTTTATTGTGTTGGTAGATTGTGTTCGCGTGAACTCCGCTCCCAATCGTCACTGCGGATCCCATGTTCTCGCCACCAATATAGAAATCGTCCGTCGATGAGACATTTTGGAATTTCGACACGCGGATGAGGAGAGAATTTGGAGCAGTCGATCGGCCAAGGCCATCGTGTCCCGTGGATTTGACGACCAGGCGGAGATTGTGCTTGCTGGCGAATTGAACAGCAGCCTGCAAACAAATCAAATCGCCATTCCAGCACAAGAAGGGAGTGCAGACCTGAACGTCTCCGACGGTTTCCGCTTCGACCGAGTAGACTGGAAGGTCCCCTTGGCCGCACGTGGTTCCATTTCGAAAACAAAGAGAAGGTGGGTCCAAGTCATAGCCCTGAAATCACGATCGTTGAAAGATATATTATATTTATGGAATTTCCATTTTACCTGCTCCCAGTTGATCTGGGAGGTGTCAGAATCATTGTTACAATGCTCAGAAACTTGAGCAACCCACATAAGACATGGCTCCGGGTATCTTACCACGAAACAACGCGCTCGTCCATTGTGCATCGGTGCACCCACCGGCCGGAAGATTATCGCAATATTTCGCAGGTGGGACAACCTCGAGGAGTCGGCCAAATATTGTCGCATTGAACGCATTCCAAGCAATCGGGCTAGGATATCCAGCGCTCCCCGGAACATTCCGGCAGTCCGTTGAATTTGAGTTCTGCCGGGGCTCCAAAGAGCGACTCTGGGCCAGCGCGATGAAAAGTGAGAGCAAAGGGGATGTAGGGAAACGCTTCATTTTCGTTTGTGGTTGGTTGGCGAGGTAGAGGGATTAAGTAGTAAACGCTGCTGGTACAACAACGTAAGAATAATCACTTCCCAGCCTGTAACTGACCCGGCGCAGTACCAGCGGCGCGGTGACTTATTCTGTCTGACAGTGCGCAGCAATTGCGCAGCCAGGGCCAGAGCCTGCCAGAGCACCGGACAGACTAAGGACATAAGCCTCTCGAGTAGATATTAATATTGGTACTTGAATGTGTACATACTTTGGTCCTCGTCAAGCGCGGGATGTAGATCCAGGGATTCCTTCGAGGCAACTTGAAGACTTCGGTACCAAAGATACCTCTCTCGACCCAAATCCCGGAGCGCATATATACCCTGAAACCTGAGATGGAGGTTTTGGGTCCACGGAGTTGCAATAGGCCGCGGCGAAGGCAGCGGAGCACAAGGCGTCGGGTATTAAAGAAGTGCGTGTTCCCACAATTAAGCGTACACAATATACAAGAATCGTCGACGCGCGAGTACCGAGTCCGAATATTACCCCGTCCACTTCCTAAAATTTCTTCTCTAAGAACCGCCCTGATCACCAATGCCATGGCCTTCAGCCGGGTCACATTACAGCTAACTGCAAAACCCTAGAGCCCTTTCGAAAATTTCTCCCGAGCTTTACCTGCCAATCAAATGCAATTGCCTTTTACATAGGGTTGGATACGTACCCGGACCCGTAAAAACCGTACCCGTACACGGGTCGGGTCCAAAACCTGTACAGGTAACCCACGGGTTAAAATTTCCCCTCGGTTTCTCAAACCCGTACTCCAGACTCGCGGAATTTAGGCCTGGAGAGGTGTAGAACAGTGAATCTAGAGAAGTTTTTCAAGCCTAAATGCTACCCACATCCCAAGCCTCAAAGGTCTTGCTCAATGATTGCATCATCAAGTTGAATAAAATGAAGAATTAAAAACTGGTTCAAAATTGAAACTTGAGCCAGTGCCGACATAGGAATGTAATGCGGCAGCAACAAAAGTTAAAACTCCGACCATAACCCGATTGTCGGGACCAAAAATCCTGCCGTCATTTTGCACGGGTTGAGAAAATTCAAACCCGTACCACGACCACCTAAGGGAGCAACTTTATTGTTTACGGCAGCACCTCTTAGGTCATTTCGGTAGTGGTACGTGAATGGACCTATGAGGTCCGCATCGGTGGTGTAGACATCGTAGGCCGGGCTCGCTTAACTTCGCTTAGGTCCTCGCCACGTCGGCATCGGCATGGCCCGCCTACCCCGCCTCCCGCTTAACTTCGCTTAGGTCCTCGCCACATCGGCATCAGCATGGCCCGCCTACCCCGCCTCCCCCGCCTACCTCGGACTACCCTCACTGTGCAAATCACCTTTGAACCGCTGCGCAGCTCTCGCCACTGTCTCTCTCGAACACAAGACAGCATGGGAACGGTCTCTGCCAGCCCCCACTCTCAAAAAGCTGCGCTCTCTTACCACCCAAACGATCCATGCAATCGCTTTACTATCCAAATTATCCACGGAATCGCAATCCCTCGATCATGATGAGGAATTGTGTGTGGGTGAGCACACAAACATGACAATTGTAGGTGCATGGGTTACAGCTCAGAACACACCAATCTTCCATCCACTACGGGATACGGCTCGCATTGTAGGTGTCGGAGGTTCTGTGATTTGCCCGAAAAGTTGCCGGTTCACTCAGTTCAGGTACATTATATACAAAATGAATATCATTGTTGTATTCTATGAGGTCGAAGAAATAGTAACATGCATGACAGGGGCAATATCCTCCTGCAGCTTCCTTGCTCTTATGCTGCTCAGTTAGCACTAGTTCTGTCTATGTTTTAATCCTCTTTGCTGTTATATGTACTCCAGTTCAAACTCCCTGCTTTCTCTGCCTGCATCACCAGCAATGCGAAATTGATCCACCTCCGACACCTCTGCCGCCTTCTCTAATGTTAAAATGTTGTTTTTCCAGCTCAGGTACTGTTCTATGCAAACAGTAACCTTTAAGGTATGCCAGCTCAAATACTCCTGATTTTCAAATGTTCACCTGCATATAGACAGTCCTTGTGTATGAACCACCTCCGTCACAACAATAGTTCTAGGTCCTGTTGAAACATCTTTCTGAACCTCAGCGTAACAATACTGGTGCCATCTCCTGGAACTCACAGCCATATGCCTGTCTACCAGTCTTATAACTCCCTCACCTCTGTCACAGTAAAAGTCAATCTGTGCGGCCATCTTCACTTGTGTTGGCTTGTGAGTTGCTATGGGTTGATCTGCCAGGCCACCATTCACCTGTGTGCATGATGCCCGCTGTTGGTTGGACTCCACATCAGACACCTCCGACACCTCCAACGCACCTCCAACACCTCTACCACATTTCTGGGTAGTATACCGACTTACCCCTGTGGTATGGATATCTCTCATCTCTGTGGTCTCATTGAATTTCAAGCACAAGTGATGTACATAGCTACCTGTTTCAAGATGTGAGTTCACTGTGGATGTAGTGAGTGAAGTTCAACATTCCATATTTATTGTCCACCTCTATTGACTCAAAACAGCGATGCAACAATTTCAAAGGCACAAATATAACATCAGATCTCAGCTTTCACAACAGCACTGACAGAGCTGAACATAGGCCTTCAAAGTTTATGGGGAATAGGAGGTGTTGGAGGCTCCAGGTAAGCAGAAGCAAAAGCATGGACTGTATATACGAATGGTAATGTTGTCGGTCTCCCCTTCAGTTTTGGGCCTCTCGTGCTACCCCCCGGGTCACAGAGCTCCTCCAGACCCTGGTTGGTTGCGTTCATCGCTGGACAAATGTCAGTATATTCATAAGACCGGTCCACTGGCCTCTGCTTGCCCCCCTCCATGGGTGTATTCCTCTGCTCCGCTACTTGCGAATCAATGTTTCCGACGACAGAGATTTCATGCAGAATCCCGCGTCTCGGCTCATCTAAGTTTAACTATTTCAATGTAATGAGGTATGAGGTGAGGAGTTGAAGTGTCTGTCTGCGAGAGACTACAATCCCGGTGGCTTTGCGATAAGTTGAAGTGGAGTTGATAAATTGACGATGTGGTTTTGATGCGGGATCGGTTAGTGGCCAATCAGTGGTTGGTTCCACACGCAGTTCGCTGTTATATTATTAATAATTCACAGGGAGGATAACCAATTATTTACTGGCCAAACATCTGAAAAACATTGAGAACCAATTTGCAATCCCCTCCATATGTTTAAGGGGGCCACATTCTGAAAAACTTTTAAAATGTCTTTCACATGATGATCAGTGTGGCATGATGAACACGATTAAAATGTCTTATCACTATGTGTTGGAAGTCATTTAGCAAGGCTTTCACATGTGTTCTCCATGTGTGGCTAGATAACATCAGATGAAGATTCGAAATGTGTGCTGAGTGCTGGGCAAGCCTAAACACAAACAACATTCAAAAAAAAGAGCTGCATATGATTTGCATGTGTCTTGCATATGTTTCATGGTGTGTACCACATGTATTTATCATTTAGGATGGAGCCACATTGTGAAAAATCTTGAATACAAGTCACCACCATATATATCTCAACTTCCGCGACTCAACCCTTCATTCATGCATTCACGCTACCCCCGTTCCTGCCCCACTTCCTCATCTCCGTTGTGCAAATCCGAATTTGATTGCAAATCACGATAACGTTGTCGGTATAGTATACTAGAAGTGTGGACCATTAATGTCCCAGAAGCTCGAACCAATCCATTCAATCAAGGCTTTCAGGTTGACTCAAGATCCGCACTGCTCTTTGAGGAAGGTGGGACGTAACGGAAGATCCGCGACCGGCGAGCGATTTCCGCCGTGTGTTCTGAAGAATACCAACTATTGAGGTATCTACCCTCGTCCATCCACGCAGATATCTGTATATGCTATTTCACATATAACTACTCAACGGGCTGTTCAGTCACACCCAGCAAAACTCAACCAACTGTTTCAACCTCGAACCAATGTGTTTGACTGTTCCAAAGCTCCTGCATAATTCGATTCACTAATCCAATCCCCAGTATTCAAGAAACCAGAGGAATTTGGCAATTTTACTCCTGCAGTGGGGTTGTATGCAGACCCATCCTTCCGCTTACTTTATTCTTGTCGGGCGGGCTGAGAACTAGGACTTCAAGTCCAGTGCACGCTGAAGCCACTCCATGGCAGCAGCCAGACAAGATATGGGATCTGGTACAAGGGAGCTGTATCTGTGGGAGGATATTGTAAGTATCTCTCGGGGAGGATAGTCGCAGAACCAAAAAGAATTCCGTGGAGTTTGAACATGCTGGCTGTGGCAGTGCGCAGCAATCAGTAAATCAGTCTTCCGCTCCTTTTCCTTTCTGCCATTATGTCGATTCTCGAGCGGACTCGGCAGACCTGACGGTGAATGCTCGCCATTAACGTTCAGGGTTGACTATCACATCCATACGTTCAAAATGTAGCGGCGGAAACTGGTATGTCATTGCCGTTCTCCCCCGTTCTTTTACCGCGATGGCCGTGATGGCCGCACTTGCACACAGTTGATTCACCGACTGCACCGGAATCTATTTCGCACCTGACCAAACCAATTCAATTACACCCAATAAAGTTGCCAAGAAAAATTCATTGTCCTTCAAATCGCCACCAATCGGCTCTTTCGTCCTCTCCACCAAAAACCCGAACCAGCTAACCACCATGTCAAGCGCATGCAAGCTCACAGAGGAAGGCAAGGACATTGTCCTCGTGCCGCACTCGTAAAGTGGGCTCGTCGCGTGCGAGGCATCAAAGGGTCTGGTGAAGAGCATGCAGGCGAAGGCGGGCAAACAGGGCGGCATCGTGTGGATTGTGTTCGTAACGGCAGTGATGGGCAAGGAGGGGCAAAGTCTATTAGATGTGATGGGCGACACCAGACTGGGATACATTACCGTTGAGGTGCATACACTCCATTCGTGCGGTGTCTGATCCTAATGTTGCGTTGAAGGGCAAATGTATGGTTATGGACCCAGCCGGGTGTGCGCCGATCATTTTCTCTGACCTATCCCACAAGGAAGGGATTGGCGTGGGTGTCAGCAATGGCCTCTGGGTCGGCTAAACAGCGAGTAACCCGGCGAGAACCCCAACCAGGAGAAACCCGATAGACGCTAATAGCTCGTGTGTTCCCCGAGCAGTAGGACCAGTCGTACGGCGTCCTCCCTAGGAGGCCGTATGTCGTAGGTCGGGATGCGAGGCGGAACCCGGAACGAGTCGAAGAGGGTGTGATATCCACTCAGGTACAAAACCCGAGGTGTGGATACAACCCGTAGTACGGTGCGAGGGAAGCGGGACAGAGTGGAGACAATGCCTATGTCAAGCCAAGGTAGAAGCCTGAGATTAGACGAGGTAGAATCTACTGTACATGGAGATTCTACCATGCTTATATAGGCTTCTAATAAATTAAAGTGATCGCGGTCAATCGCGATCAGTTCCTGCAACGTAGCATTAAGGAGCATTAATGCTGATGCTCCTGGACTCCTCTGTGTTGGTTCCCGTGGCGTCGGTGGACCTAGGAGACCCGACGTTCGGGTTTCCTAGTCCTAAGTGTCATCGTCTCCAGTGGTTCAAACCCCGATCGGGTTTGCAACCACTCCTGTACTCCGTGTACTCTCCTGTGTCAGCCCTTGGTGCGTCCGGGGACTAGAGTCCGTCTATACGGGTTCCTAGTCCCTAACGTCTTCTGTATTCCGTGGCGCAGACTCCCCGAGTCTGCGGCTTTTAGAATCCGAGGCCGGGTTTCAACCGTGAGAAGGTCACATGGTGGCGTCATGAGAGTCCCGTGCCGCTAAGACGCGTCTGTATCCGTACGGACGCGTCGCGCGAAAAAGTAGAACCCGGGCGATTCATGACAGTGGGCCTCTAAAATGCCAACCCACTCGGCAATTAGTTTCGGGCAGAAACTGACCTACGCCGCATACAAGGACATTCCTGCATCTTATCTTTGTTGCGAACCAGACAAGTGCGTGACCACAGAGTTGCAGACCCGAATTATAGCGGCGATGGAGAGCGAAATGGGCGGAAAAACTGTTGATCAGCACTTGGTAAAAGCCGAACTGCAAAACCCTAGAGCCCTCCCCAAAACCCCCCACAGCCCCCACCCGACGTCGCTTGACCTCAGCCTGCGCAGGGAAGTGGAGCTGGACTGCTGTAAAAGTAGGGTTGGACACGGGGTGCGGGTATACCTGCGGTTTTGGCCCACGGGTTGTGGTCACCTAAGGGAGCAACTTTATTCTTACGGCAACATCTCTTAGGTCATTTCGGTAGTGGTACAGTAAATGACCTATGAGGTCCCTCGGAGTCGGAGGTGACGGTGCTATTAGTCACATATCCCCATCTGGGTATATTGCGCTCTGGGGTTGGCCGCTGTTGCCTGCTTTATTCCAGTAGTTCCCGGTATATTCCCACCGTTGTAGCCCAGATGTAGCCTGCGACAGGGGTGCTCCCCCTGCACCTCCCTCCTTCCTGTACTGCTTGGCTAGTGTCAATTTGATCCACACTCCATGTCTGTCAAATGCAGTCCAATATGAATGCAGGAGCAGGTAACCTGTTCTGCCTCCAACACCTCCGACACCTTCATAGCTCAGATGTGGCCTGCGACAGGGGTGCTCCCCCTGCACCTCCCTCCTTCCTTTACTGTTTGGCCAGTAACAATTTAACCCACACCCCATCTCTTTTGAATGCACTCCAATAAATCCGCCTAATCTGTCTCTACATGCAGGAGCAAGAACCTGTTCTACCTCCAACACCTCCGACACCTTCATTGCAGAGGTTTTGGTTTCTTTCTTTCCAGCTCATCTCTTGGCACCAGCTTGATAGCACTGTGCTTCTTTTGTATCTTTCTGGTGCTGTTCATTTGTAAATATGTGCTTCTATCCAGGCCTCATGTTCCACCTGGTCCCAGCACCTACGTTAGAATGATTTTCTCTAGTGGCATCTCTACTACTACGAGCAGGAAAGCAAACCTTGGGATCTTCTCACAGCTGCTGAGCAGTGGTTCAGTTCAGTATGGGCAATGACAGTGGTTTCCATCAGCCTCCGGCACCTTCTGCATTGCGGTAACTATTCTCTTTTTTTTTTTTTTTTTTTTTTTGCCAAAACCTTTCCCAGTCAATTGTAAAACACCCTTCCCACCTCAGCTGCACTTCTGTGTATATAACTGGTGTTGCTGGCCACCTCCATTGCATATTTTACACTGATTTATCCCTTTTACAAGTTTAGCCTTCAGTCCACTGGAATTGGCTGCAGGGTAACACATTCAAGAGAACTGGAATTATTGTGGCAAAAGAGACACAGTACAGTCTCATATAGATCTCCCTTTCCATAAGTTTACACCTTTCAACTCCGCCCACAGTCTCCGTTATCAGTGCTCTGGAGCCACTTGCCAACGCACCACCAAGATCAATCAATTGCGACTTCTGTAAGTGGTGGGCCGCAAACACACCAGGCTCTTGTTGTTCTTAAAACAATTCAAAGTTTCAACCAAAGAGTGTCTTTCCACTTATGGCATATTGCGGCCCCTCTAAGTTGGACTTAAAGCTGACAAACACCCAAATTCAAGGCCTCAATGCTCAGGAATATCATAATACTCTATCCCGGTGCAGTTCAATATTTCAACCAAATGGCATTTTCGAATTTTTAGCCTACTCTGACCCCAGATTGGTCCCAAGGCGAACTAGCAAGTGCATTTAGGGTTGAGTGTATTTTTCGAGCTTGAAACCTACTTGGTAGATACTTTTGACTCAGCTAATGAATGCCTACTTCGCCTCCTACACCACCTCCGACATGCCCTCTTCTTGTCTTTAAGAGCGCAAAGACCGCTGGAAATGGTTACCGAAAACTTCAATGAACAGAACAAGACCATATACAATAAAATGGCCTTTAAGAGCGACATCCCTGACTGCATATATGAGAATAATATCTAATTTCGTTGTTTCCCCCAAATATCCATGTTCTAGTATTCTGAATACACACTGTTTACTGATATAATACCTGTCAGAAGTCACTTGAGTTATAGCTGAAGAGTTTTGGAGTTCTAGAAATTCACAATGTTTTTGAACTTGAAGTTTGAAGGATCTGGCCAAGGTTCAACTATGAAACCTAGATGGATTCCGGTGATATTCTTGCACGGCAACTTTACCTTCAGATAACCCGGGATGTTTTGACCATTTATTCATGGGGCGACCCAGGGCTTTAATTTGAGCCCCTGGTCGTGATATTTCATCCAGTATTGGGTGTGTGGGGTCTAATTTGCGGAGGTCCGACCGTTATTCATCTTGTGATTGGCCGATCAAACACGGTCCGGGCTCCGGCCCGGCCGCCAAACCCGAAGTGATCTTAACTTTTGCGGCACTTCAATGAACTTTCAATATCCTGGAAAATGTTTTCAAACATTTATAACTCTATATAAAATTAGCCTGCCCATCGTCCCGGTCCGTTCGAGACTTTTCGAGCTCTTCCAACTCCGTGGTTGCCAAGACCGTATCATGTGCCCTGCAGTCAACTTCGGTGTTGCAAGGCTGCTTATTATCATTAGATCTGAAATTTGGACCAATTGCGTAATATATCGTGGAGAAAAACTATCAGAGTGGTACTAGGACAAAATGAACCTTGGGGAGCTTTGAAACAATTGTACTGAGGCATCGGGGCAGGCGGTCTCTAGGACTTGGGGTGTCCAGAGGTGCGAGCGCGTCGGTTAGATGTTCCTGGTCTCGAAGTTAAAACGAAATTTTTTCCGAGAAATCGGTGTCAGCAGGAGGTTCAAATAGTTGTGCCCCAACTGCGACTTTGAAACCCCGGCGAAGCTAACCGTGCTACGCAGGAAATCCACCCTTTTGAGCCCTTTCTCCCGCTCCTTATTCTTCAGCTCCGTGTTTGGCATTCGCTTCCAACGACGGGAAAACACGACTGATACTTGGTACTGTACAGCTGGTGAGAGCGACTCATAGTCGGTCTTCGTTGCCGGCAACTGCAAGGAGGTGTATATTGCTGTGAAAATGTCTCGCACGAGCACCACCTCGCCCTCGATCGGCCGGACAATTATGTCCCAGGGGTCTAGGCGGGGATGAACGAGGACGAGTGAAGATAGTGGTGGCTCGGTGGCTGACTCCATGAGGATTGCAGCTGGCATCGGCGTGAGCGGCTTAATGTTTTGGACCGGCAGCGTGACATCGAAGTTGAGGAAGGGGGTCGGCCAGTTGAATTCGAGGACTGCCGACAGCATATACCCCCTCTCCACCCGTGTCTGAGCCAATGCGCGCGTCATCAGCATAAGATGAATAAATCTGAAGGAAAACTGCGGGAACAATGTTTCTGGCCACCCGGAGTGGTCATCCGCAGGCTGCGGCGCGTCCTGGAGGGCAGGAGCGTTTACAGCATCAGGGCCTGTTGATGACGCTTCAACGCTCTCAGACGGGTTTGCAATTATAGCGTCCCTGGGCAGGACATCATTCTTGCTGGATGATGAGAACCTCCTACCGCAAGTGGGACTATACAAGGACAAGGATCACTGGAAGTATTCGAATCAGGAAGGATAACTCACCAGGATAGGTACGACCGGTGATTCCAGCCCTCTGAAACAGGGACTTGTGTTGAACACCAAGGACAATGTATCTTCGAGGTGAATAAGATAGCCGCCATGTAGAGTGTAGTCCCCGAGCGGACACGCGAGCTTCCAGGCTCATAAACAGAGGTCTCATCGTCTTGAATCCGATATTGATGGGAGTCGATGATTCTCAGCACCTCCTCGTTTCCAGGAAAGAACCGACGCAATGTTTCAGCGAATGCCTGCGATCATGCAATGAGCCACCAGGTGGACTTGGAATAATATGTATGTACCTGAGGTGTTCTCCACATTTCTTTGTACAGTGGTCTCCGCTCCCCCATCACATCAACTAAGATAGCGGGATAGTGTAGAGAAACGATTCTCGGGATAAAGAGAAGCGGCCAAACAATGAAAGGCACCAGTCGCAGGCGATCCGTTGGGCTGAGGGGCCCCGGCAAAAGCAAGATACAGAAAACAAAGGACATGGCAAAGAGCGCTTTCTCCCTGTCGTCTTGGATATAGTCTGAAAAGAGAAGAAATATTGTGCCGATTGAGTTCGCCGTCACAGGCTGCATCGAGTCGACGGGGTACCGGACTGTCGAGATTACGATGAGCGGTATATAAGTTGAAGTTATTCGATAACGGACGCACCTAGCATGGCTCCCATCATGGTTTGAACGTTTTGTACGTGCACTCTAGTCTCTGCCGCTACCTGGAAGGTTTGTGCAGCGGTTATCTGAAGTTCCATGTGCGTCAATTCGTTCAAACGACGCATGGCAGATTTCACGTCCGAGTTGTCCAGCAAAGCTTCTCGAAAGTTGAACGCATGCTGCCGTATGCGTTGCAAACCGACCCCGGAAGTCTGTGGGACGAGGAGGCATGGTGAGATAGAACTGAAAGGCGAGGTTGCAACATTACCTTTACGTGTGTGACGGTGGACTATCTTCTGGGCCAACGCGAGAACATGGAGAAATTCGGCGCAGATTCTTGTCAGGATCTCTTGATCACAGACTGGATAGTTGATGCCCCGGCGCAAATCAAGGCGACAGAAGAATTGCTCGAATTTAAACAGTTCAGCGACAGCGCTCAGACGGTCTTGCATGTTTTGCACTGTCTTCGACGATGATGATATCAACACAGAGGAATCGCGACGCTGACGTAACGGTACACATACCTTGAGCAAAATGCCAAAAGCCACGAAGATGGCTTTCCCCCCAGGTATTTGCTGGACATGCTGATTAACGGGAATATCATTTTCCGAAGATCGAATCGTACCAAGGAAGCAGCCAATTCTGCCACGGCGTCGTTGACTGCAAGGACGAATCTGAAGACATTACTGAGAGCAAGATGAGTCTGCTTTGTGATGTGGGGCGCGTCCACCAGCCCGGCTATGACTCGCAAAGCATCCTCTGGAGAATTGCACTCCTCCAGACGGCGATAATCCCCAACTCGTTCCTTTTCAAGGTCGATCCCAGCTACTTCCTTGTATCTTGAGAGCGCGGTGATCCATATATCGAGGATGGCGTCGGACTGTGAGGAGGAGGTGGAGGCCTGTTCTGTGACCTTGCGAATGGAGTGCATTGAGGGCGATGGAAAGCTTGGTCTGTCATGTTTTGAGGCTGTGTGTCTATAAGACTATAACTGTCGATGCCGTATACCCAGAGCGCTTAGAACAACATCGAGAAACAGGCTCAGCAGTGCGCACCAGGACGCCGTTGCTCAGACGCCGGCAAGGTCGACCACTTTTTCCGAGCCTGCAGCACGCGACGAGGCAGCCATGAGTATCAAAAAATGAGTATGGCTGGCCTGTTCTTGACGATCTGGAACGCAAACAGGGCAGCACCTTGGCCCACCAATTCCGTGCCGTAGCACCGAAGCACCGCCTCGCTGGAGAACTCTCAGAAGCGTCACCGGCCCTCCGCGATTGTGTTCCAAGGGAAAGAACCAAAAAGACCCCGATGATCGTGACCTCTGTCTTATCCGGAAGCTGCGGTGCTCGAAAAGTGGAGAGTTGGGAGCCAGAAGGAGAGCCAATGGCTGGAGCGGGAGTGCTGGAGAAGTATACACTTTCCTGCCGACGAGCGATGGGTGGGCATATATTCTGCGAGACTCGTACTTAGCTCGGCGGGTAGAAAGCAGCCCAACGCAGCACGATCGATACGCTCCAGCGAGTGGCCTCAAACTTCGGAGAAGTCACACAGATCCTCTCACCGAGGGAGCCCCGGAATCCAGATAGGCATTATCGCGGAAGCGAAGACATCCCCGACGCACGGAAATCGTAAAATCCGCGCTACGCCTCAGACTCCGCCCGTCCAATAACCTCTTGCTTCCCAATATCGTGCGTTACCACCTGCTTGGGGCGCGCGAGCCGCTCGCGCGTCGGCTGGAAGCATTCCGGGAGCCCGGTCGATTCCCAGGAGGCGCCCTGGATGAGCGCCGCAAGCCCCCGGGCACAGGTCATTATGCGGGCCATTCCTGCATGAGGAGGTGGTTAACGCTAGGGTTCGACAAAGAGGTAGAGGCCAGGAGAAGGGCGTACCATGTCCGTGGTGTCCAGCGCAGATGAAGGCGCCGGGCTTGTCGTGCAGCTCTCCGACGTAAGGGATGCCTACTCTGGATCTCGTCAGCCTTTACAACTGCATAAGACTGGTGGCGCGCCTTCGGTGGTATAGCCCATGATGCCTGCGACACGGACCCTTCAGATTCTGGGGGCACGGGATGTAGGAAAGAACGCACCACTCCAGACATGCACCAGCCCCTCCCTCACCGCCAGGTCGGAGTTCTCCCCCCATCCCTCAAAGTAGCGCGGCAGCGCCTCCCGTAGCGCCGCCGCCATCTCCGGGTCCACTTGTGCGTCGTCCGTGTTCCCGAGGAGCCGCTCGACGGGCACACTCTTCCGCTGGCCGCCGAATATAATCACGCCGTCCGAGGGCCGCTGGATGAGGTAGTCGCTGGGCGCCTGTTCGTCGCACCAAATACAAGTCAGTGTCAGCGTCGGCGAGCGGGTGAGGACGGCGCACCAACCCATACGTCTCACGGAGCATGTTCGGGCCCGCATACGCCGCCGGGGGCACGGCGGCGGCGCACTGGCCCTTGAAGGGCCAGATGTGCCCCGCAAACTCGAGGAGGAGCGTAGCCGTATACGCGTTGGTCGCGTACACCACCGTCTCCGTCTCCACCGCCCCGCGATCCGTCTCCGCGCGCCACCCGCCCGCGCCACTCATGCTTGTACCCCCGGTGCTGCTGGTGCCGGTGCCGCCGTTGCTGCTGGCCCGGGGCACCACCCGCCGCACAGGCGTCTGCGTCTGCAGGTTCAGCCCGTATTTCTCCACGCACAGCGTGAGCAGGTGCAGCACGAGCTTGCGCGGAAAGAGCGAGCCCGCGGGGGGACTTGTACGCGGCGATCGCGGCCGGGCACCGCGTCGTCTTGCGTGCCTCTGCAGGGTCGAGGATGGGTGTCACGATGCCCTCCACGGGGCCGCCGTCAGCGACGAAGTCGGCGTAGGAGGCCGCGAGGGAGTCCGCAGCGGGCTGGTCCATCGCGACGTCTGCAGAACGAATCGATTCGAGTTAATCATCGATATCGGGACAAGACAGGGAAGGAGCTACGCACCGTAGGTGAAGCCTCTCCAGAAATCGCAGTTGATGCCTTCTTTGGCGATGATTTCTTCCACGAGGTTCAGGGTGTCCTTTCATCCCAAGTCAAATCGTCTCCGATCCAGAAGATGTAAGGAATACGTACCATCTCGTTCTGAATGACCTTCAGCGCTTGTTCCCGCCCAAAATTCGCTTTATAGTGCGTGTAATCTGCAGATCGCCCCCAATCAGCCCTCTTGTATCGGAAGGGATTCGAGTTCGCCGCACCGCGATAGCAGTCCGGCCGACAGTGCCCCCCATTCCGCGCCGTCGCGCCGTCGCACGCCTCCCGCGCCTCGAGCAGCGCCACCGATTTTGGGCGCCTGTCTTCCGGCCCCGCAGTCAAGAGGAAGTACGCGGTGGCCGCGCCAGAAAGGCCTGAGCCGATGACCGTGACGTCGGTCTTGTCTGGGAGCGCGGCGGTGGTGCGGTGGCCCAGGAGCGGCGAGTTGCGCGTGTGCTGCAGCCAGAAGGAGAGCGAGGGGTTGGGGCGCGGGTAGCCCGGGGAGGCGTCCATTTCCTCCGGGTTACAGCAAGCAACGCTGAGTAGGCGATGGGTGGTACGCAGTTGTATTTATATCCTACGAGGCCGTAATTTTCGCGGACAGCAAGCTGCGATCATAGCTCAAGCGCTCAAGCTCAAGCTCCAGTAGCAAAGGACAAAAGAACATTCCAGGGGTGGGCTGGTAGTCGCAACCTGCACCCGAGTATTGCACAGCTTCACAGGTAGTGTACAAGGTCAAGAGATGAGATTGGAGGGTCCGAATCGGCAGAGTTTTATAAGATGATTGCCTGGGAGGAATTTGCCAGCGATGGAAGACCCCACCCAACCAGAAGATTTTCCCGCCAGTGAGACCGGTCAAATGCAATTGATACCGATGCGAAAACCACGCCGGTACAAGGGGCCGAGACGAGCACAAAGACTAGCCATGAATTGAGCCAAGAGGGGAATTCTTAGAGCAAACTGGGCCCGAGTTCAAAGCCCGTGATTTGAATGAGCTTGGTGGAAGATCTGGCCCACAGAAAAAAAAGACACACAATAAATTGGCGTCGAAATCCTAGCAGAAAAGACAAAAGCTTGATGGAAGTGGCAGAGGGCAGAGAAAGAGATTAGAAACGACCAAGGAACTTGAAACTGATCGGCCGACGATCGCCGAACCGAAAGCATGCCCGCTCTTACTTCGTAGCGTTCTAAATAACAGCGTGAAATCCAGAGCTTGCTGGCTCTTCGCCACTTCCGTCTTACTTTCCTGTCGGCCAGGCCTACATACCACTCAGTCGCTTCAATTTCTTGCCTCAAGCAAACCTCAATTCCATCGAGTACTGGTGTCACGATTCCAAGACGAACTCCGTTTTCTTGTCGTGGACACTGGATCTCGGCCTCAAGCGGCTCGCAGCTAGTTTGCTTTGGCCTAGGCTCGTTTCAGCCTCTATAGTCTACCGGGCGTTAAATCTGAAGATAGTCGTTCAGATCACGTATACTATAGAACTTTGGCCGATCTCCTAGCCTCGACATCCTGCGGGCGATGGTATCGCCCGCCAACCCCTCACGCCGTCCCCGCTCGCACAAGCGCCGAGTCCTTTTCATCTGTGCCACGCATGGCCACCTCGTCGCCTGTTCTGTACTCGCATCGCCACTTCGTCGGCGTACTTGCTGTGATAGCTACAGACTCCATATTTGGCGCGTCAATTCTTGCTGTTGCTCAAGAATCTGTCCGCAGCTCCCAATCAATGTACAGGTTTTGTCACCGCTATCCTTCTTGTTGACCCTCTGGCGCGCTCTCCAGTCCGTTGGGTCCGTATCAATGCGAGGGCACTGAAGCTGAATGCGCAGCCGCTGAGACCACCTCACCCACTCGTCGCACTGCAGCATCCCCGGGGCCGCGCCCAACACCATCATTCCACTTGTATACCCCTCACGCGCCCGCTCAGACTACTGGCCTCGCAGGTGCGTCGCGTCGTACTCTCCCCACAGCTCCTTTGCTCACGCTACCTGCCCTTCTTTTATACATGCCTCCTGGTACGGCACGACCGCAGCCTCGCTCGCTCCGCTCCACCTTCTCTCGCTCGCCTCGCCTCTCCCTCTATGTCCCTGCCTCCCTCGCTCCCTTTCCTTCCCCCCTGCTCTCCCTCACCCTTCCTCCCCGCCTGGCGTCGCCGACGCGCACCGAGCGCGATGCAAACGTCCCAACGCTCCGATCAACGACGGCGTACTGACATTGGTCTTCCTCGCGCTGCTCGTGCCGACGGGCGCCGTCGGGCGTGTACGTTGCCGTGCTACACCCGCTGCACGACCCCAGGTCCAAGCCCAGCGCCGACTCCAGGCGCGCTCCGCGCACGCCCGCTTCACCTTCTCTCGCCCGCTCCATGTCACCCGCCTCCCTCGCTCCCTTCCCTTCCCCCCTCCTCTCCCTCTCCCTTCCTCTCCCTCGCACTCCCTCGGTACGACACGGCCGCAGCGCCGCCCACGAATGGCGTGATGCTCGACACGCCCCGCGCCGACTCCGCCCACGTCATTCGCCGACGCTGAGTGCACCTCGCACCCGCTGCCGACCCCACGCGCTCAACCCACAGCCGCGCGCGCACGATGCCCATGATCGCACCAAGCCCGGTGCGCCTCCATCCCTTCCCCGCACCACCCCCCCTTCCCCCTCAAACCTCCCCTCCCTCCCCCGCTCCACCTCCCCTCGCTCGCCCCGCCTCTCTCCCTATGCCCCTGCCTCCCCCCGCTCTCTTTCCTCTCCCCTCCTGGCGTCGCCGACGGGCATCAAGTGTGATGCAAAAGTGCCAATGCACCGATCAACAACAACAGCGCACCGACATCGGTCTTCCTCTCGCGCTCCCCGTGCCCCCTGGCGCGCTGGCTTGCGCCGCGCGCGCGTCGAACGTGTTGCCCTACACTTCCCGCACAACACAACCCCAAGTCTGAGTCCAGCGCTCACTCCAGGCGCGCTCCGCACACGCCCGCTTCACCTTCTCTCACCCGCTCCACGTCACCGCCTTCCTCGCTCCCTTCCCTTCCCTCCTCTCCTTCTCCCCCCCCCCTCTCTCGCCCTCCCTCCCCGCCCGGCTTGGCCAACGCGCACCGAGTGCCTCACTCGTCCGCTTCACTTCTTGCTCGTCCTCTACCACCGTACCCCGGCCTCGCTCGCTTTCCTTCCTTCCCCCTCCTCTCTCTCGCCCTCCCTCCCGGCCTGCCGTCGCCGACGCGCACCGACGGTGATGTAAGCGTGCCAACGCACCGATCAACGACGGCGCACCGATATCGGTCTTCCTCGCGCGCTGCCCGTACTCCCTGGCGCGCTAGCTTGCGCTGCGCGCGTCGAACGTGTCGCGCTACACCCCGCCGCACAGCCCCAAGTCTAAGTCCAGCGCCCACTCCAGGCGCGCTCCGCGCGTCGCCGACAGGCACCGAACGCGATGCGAACGTGCAACGGTCTTCCTCGCGCCCTGCCCGTTCCGACTGGTTTGTGGGCTCATGGCGCACACGTCGGACGTGTCACACTACGCCCGCTGCACAGACCCGAGTCCAACACCGACTCGCGGCGCGGAACGCGCATCTGCCACCGCGCGTGCGCGATCCCCTTCGTCTCTTACCTCGTCCCTTCCCTTCATCCCCCTTGCCTACCCCTCTCGTCCGCGCTCCAGAAGTCTACACCCATTGCAACCATAAACTAGCCATGGATGGCGGGATTTTCTCGTTGATGATCGTGCGAAGAAGTTTTCCAAAACCTCTCTCTGGTATTATATACAAGTGCTACCTACAAATGCCATATTCGTTCCACATAAAACTTCTCTGGGTTTACGATCAGCTAATCACGGATAACATATAATGCGAAGGGCGAAAGTCAGTCTAAGGTGTATGTGACGCGAAAGGCGAGAAGCAGTTCAACAGCGTCTTGCTGCAGTACACCAAGAGAAATTTGTACATACTAGTGAATCTCCACAATGCCCGCCGGTACTCGTAAGTTCTCGTAGGCTTTGACTAATGCAGCACTCCCGTCCCGCAAGTATATGTTCCGAAAGTATACCAAACTATCCCTGTGGTAGGAACTGTTGCTGCGTAGGGGCAAAATCCAATAGTCTTTCTTGTTGCCGAAGCGCAAAAGCATTACATGGAGTTCCATGCGGCCGTCGCTGTCCATAGCCCGCCGCACGTGGTCAGCCCATATGTACTTGTTGATAGAGACCTTGTCCTCGAGTGCAGCCGACATGGGGAACGTCTCGACTTTAACCCTCCCGTGCAGGTAGTTGAAAATAGTGAACGAGGGGTCTTCTGGATCGTCGCAGACAATCGGGATTTTATCCGAGAAAATCGCACCTCTCGCTTCAAGAAAATCGTGGTGAAGCAGGAATCGCAAGAACGCCCTCTCGCGCGACGTTAAGATCTCATTGGTGTCTGTGGGTTATATCAGACCTGGAAGCTTAGGTGTGCAAGAAATATACGTCGATAGTTGACACGATGCATATGCCAGAATTTATGTATCCGCGACCAGTCGAAAATCTGGCAATCTTTGGAGCAATACCGGAAAGCCTTGCAACCGGAGCAACGTTTAAATTCTGTCTTCACGGCAATTTTGCAACACTAAAAATGGTTCAATCTCACCGGATGACAACGCTGGTGAAACTACCTTCGGATTATCGCAACCTCTTTGAGACACTCCGATTCGGTCGTCGAAGCACTTCATGATCTTGAGCCGATACGAGACTATTTCAGCAAAGGCGGACCAGTCTTCGAAGATGGGCGAGCGGCGGAAAGCCTCGGAGGCCGCCAATCCTTTGTGAGCATCATAGAATGCTTCTGAGATCCCGGACAGCACGGTGTAGTACACGCTGGAGGGGGCGAGCATTTGGTCGAGGATAACCCTGACAGGCTGGTCCACCAGCCGTCGCTTCCCACCCTCAATGATGGCATGAAAGAATCCGTTTCTCGCAGCGACGGGGATCTGATGATATCCGCCCGGCGACAGAAATACTGAGGCGAGAATCAGTAAGATTGCCTCCAAGGCGGATGTCGGATCGGGGGTCGTCGTTTGAGTGAGGGCGGATACGGCAATGGTAAGGGATTCAACCACACCCCGAGACGCCAACGCCGCGCAAAGAGGTGGAAGATTTGCGCTCGGTTTCGGGTCCAAGCCGTCAAATCTCCACACAAAACAGAGGACGCCGTACAGGAGGTTGTAATTCAACGGCGACAGCGGGTTTGTGCCGGAAGGAGCAACGAGGGAGACGGTGGCAATAACAAGTGAAGCCAGAGCGTCCCAGCTGCCTCCTACGCCCTCAGTCAATTCCTCGAGGCAATGGACTGGGTTTTTCACGTCCTGTAAGAATGCGAAGACGCACTGCAGCCCGTCCGCTTGCCGGTACGAATCCTCGACTTTCAGTAGCAATTTCCACGCATGAGCCAAGACGGCGAGGAGTCCGGGGGCGGTGACTATCGGCGCAGCGGAATGTTTGCTGAACAGGACAAAATCGACGCACAGCTGAGATCCGCAGAACTCAGTCATACTGGGCAAGTAGTCTTCGAACTTCAGAAGAAACTGCAACCATGCAAATCCTCGATATAGTAGGTGTACCCGCGCGGCAGCGGGAATTCCCAGCTCGCAAATCGCCCCAAGTGCCTGCTTAGCGGCGTGAACGATAATCGATGACGATGGCGTTTCGAGGTCCTCGGACGCCGGGATACGAGTCGGATCAAGAAAGGCGAAAAAAACAGGCAGATATTGAACGAGCTCGGCCCTGGAGTTTTTCGCTGTGTTGTTTAAAATGTCCACCAGCTGGCCCAAGCGATCGATGGAACAATCTGGGGCACATGCAGCCTGTGCAACTCTCTGTAACTGTGTGTCAGTGGGAGTGTATAAAAAGGAACCGACATTTACTCGGATTGAAAGAGGCAGTCGCTCGAGTGCACTCGGTCGTAGTTCACGAGGGATGCCCACCATGATCGGCAGAGAACAAAGACGCAGCGGAATTTGAATTACGGCATACACTGCCGTACATCGGCTATTCTCTCCGCACCGGCGAGCCGGTGATTCTCAAAAGCAAGGCATGTGTTCCTCGATGAATTCCTCCTCCGTTTGAAGTGGGATTCTTTGGTGTGAGCTGATATTTTGCTCATTCGATGCTACGATCTTGGCAATTCAGTTCTGCCAAAAGGTTCCATTGTTCCCATGTAATATCGAGACTTGGAGCTGCGACATGTCCCAACAATTGCTACTAAACCAAATACATCTCTGTCGCTTACAGCTCATTCCAAAACGATAGACACCTTGCGATTTTAGCAGAAACTTCGGCTAAGTTCGGCAGGTGCGTCAGTCTTGTATTTTGACGGAGGTGCGAATCACAAATGTAAACATGTAAACAAATTTAGGTTGGCAGTTGTGCCGAACTTGGTCGAAGTTTTTGCTAAAAAAATCGCAAGGTGTCTTGAATTAGCTGTAAATTTTAATTCATTTCAATTGACTTTGTCGAACACGTCCCACGTTCGTTTCTTTCTCGGAACTACGAGATCGAGAGCGAATTCTCGAACATAAATGAATGATGATCAAGAACACAGCACCGTGCGACAATCACCACATAATTTCCTTTTTAGGCTGATGGCGTTTGGCTATTTGCACAAATTTGGTGTGGGCTGTGCAAAAGAAAATTTTCAGCCGCACACACGCGACAACTAATGGAGGCTACACAAAACGACCTCGACCTTGCATCGGCGCAACTCACCCCCCGTTCTTCTTGAGGCATTATACCAAACCGACCCCAGCCCGAACTTAGGATATCAACGAACATACGGGAACAAAATGCATTCACGGAAAGTACAAGGCAGGAATACAACGAAGCGTATATAAGAATTCCATCAGACAAACGCTCGACTCGCTGGTTCTCCTCCGAATGGCCCTTGCGAGCACATCCAGAGAGAAAACCAAACGTCCTCGAGACCCGCTCGCGCGGGCCATGTTCTCGGTTAAACGAGTGAGCGCGGAAGTCATCGAGTGGAATTGAAGGATGCGGCATTTGTAAAAATGCGAGACTCGGTCAGTTTCTATAAAAAGATCCTGATGAGTATGTATCTGAAGAATCTACTCTTTCGAGACGAGCCTTATATAGTTTTGGGGGTGGGTCCGTGCGCAAGTGTCGCACGTGATGCTTGGACTTCGGATTTACGGCTTGTTTACGACACAAGTTGGCGACTTGCCCGCAAAGTCAAGAGGCTGCGTTTGTGTCTCCACGGCTGGAACCTCTTGTTTTCCTTTACGGCAAATTGAAGCCTTCGAAACGGCTCAGATAGGTTTCGCCGATGGCCACCGACGATGAGTTTGAGGCTATTATCTCGCACTGGCAGGATATCAAACAAGGATGAGATCTAGAGATACTTGACAAAATCTAGGACAATGTCATGCGAATCGGAGGCGCTTCCTTCGAACCCCAAGGTTCACGAGGTTCCCTCAAGCACTCCACAGTTCAACGGTTTGGCGGCATTTCGCTCTTTGATCACGGAATTCCTCATCCGCTCGTCGGACTTCCGGACTTTGTTTTCCTTATAATCACAGAGAAGAACCCTCAAACGGATATTTCCATCACCAACATCATATCTGACGATACCACTTTACGACCCGTACGATGCCATCCGACGAACACGTTCAAGACGAATTCACGCCCAATCACGAGTCGAGGATTCCGAAGCAGGAGGAGTCAGAACCAGAACCGCACAGCATATACACGCCAGTCGAAAAGTGGTTCATCGTAGCTCTTATTGCATTCGGCGTTTGTTCAGGTGAATTCTGGAGATTCATTCCTGTGCAACATTGTTCAGATTTCAAACATAGCCCTCCCTCCTGCAATATATACTTTCCCGTCATTCCTACTCTCTCGCAAGTGTTCCGCAAGCCGATAGAGCTGATAAATTTAACGGTACACTTGTCACCTTTCCGTTCAATCCGCTGTCAGTTTGACTGATGCACATACAGGTCACCATGTACATAGTATTCCAAGGACTAGGTCGGTTTGTTCATCTCACCAATTTTACCCCAACATCATCAACGTCATCTAACTTCGAAATGCAGGCCTCATGTTCTAGGGCACCCTCGCCGACTACTTCCGCCGCGAGCTCATGTTCATTTGTTGCCTGCTTCTCTTATCGGCATCCTGTATCGGTCTCGCGCTCGTCCCGTCCAACGCTTCTCCTCCTGCGGTGCTTGCAATCTGCCGGTTCTGCGAGCACGATTGCACTTGGCGCCGGTGTGATCGGCGACATCTCCACCCTGCGGAACGGGGCGGTTTTTTGGGGTGTACAACGTTGGACCTATGGTACGTTATTTTTCTCATGATAATAATAAACACATTATCGACTTCATTGGCCTGATATTGAACGATATGCTATATAGGTCGGCCCAGTTATCGGGCCGGTCCTGGGCGGCATGCTCACTGACCGTCTAGGCTGGAGGCCAGTTGGTCGCACATTCCTCACGCGTGTTTACATTTACTTTCTGAAACCCACTGTTTTGTAGATCGCTTTTCTAGTTCCTCTGCATTTCCTCGACAGGATGCGCCCTCATCTTAATTCTGTCTGTACTTTTTCCTCCATTCATCCATCTATTCAACTCAATTCACCCACCGGTCTTGGTTTCGACAGCTTTCTCCCCGAAACCCTCCGCTCCCTCGTCGGCAACGGAAGCATCCTCCCGCCCGCCATCTCGTCCCCTGTCCTCCCCCTCATCGGGCGGCGCGCCGCCAAACTCACTTCCACTTCCCCTTTGCCCGCACCCGCAAACCATTACAAAACCCTTTCCGCCTTCTGTTCAACCCGGACATATTAATTCTGCTCACTTTCAACGGTCTGGTGTGCGCGGTATTTTACGCCGTGAGCGCGTCGATCGCGACGACTTTCCACGAGACGTATCCCACACTCAGCCAGGCGCAGTTGGGACTTTGTTATCTTGGTGTGTTGATTTTTCTTCCTTTCCTCTACGCAGTTCTGTGTTATTATGGGTTTTTCTTGTTTTACTCTCGCCTTTTTGCGGGTTTGATTACGTTTGCGAAGTTGATTCCAACTTGCTTCTAACTGACCACTTACTTGTTTAAGAACCACCTAGCGATCGGCGGCATGCTCATCGGCTCGGCGAGTTCGGGGCAGCTTCTTGACTGGGACTACCAGCGCGTGAAGCGCAGCATCCTGGCCAAAACCGAGAAAACAACAGAGTAAGGTTCGAATTCTAGCTCGTTCCCAATCGAGAAGGTTCGGCTCTCTTTTCAATTTTGACTCTTTTCCTCGCGATTTGACATGGTTTCAACTCGCTCACGACTCGTTCTTTATACTGAATGTGTATGCAAGCTCGACTGCGCCTTCTCATCCTCCTGACATGCTTCGTCGCGTCCTGCGCGGCGTATGGGTGGTGCATCAAGCGGCGTGTCAGCATCGCCGGGCCGCTTGTCTTTCTCGTCGGTGGTGTTCTATCCCACTCTCATCCAACGCCTCACGTATAAATTATAAACCTGCCGCCTAAAATAACAGTGGGTTTGTTCACGATGGCGATCATGAACGCCGCGCAAACACTCATCCTCGACCTCGTGCCCAGCCAGTCACTGCCTGTGTGCGTCCCTCTTAATTCAATCGAACTACCTTTCACCGGAAAACTCATTCAACTCAAACTTACTTCCAATTGCTGCCGACGCACAGAACAACCTCGTACGCTGCGCGCTCAGCGCCGCGTTTGTGGCGGTCATCCAGCCCATCCTGTCGGCCCTCGGCGCGGAGTGGACGTACGTGCTGCTCGCGGGGATGTGTGTCGTCGTGTCGCCGTTGATATACGTCGTGATCCGTATTGGGCCACGCTGCCGCGTGAAGAGGCGGAGGAGTAAGGCGGCAGGGGCGCAGGAGGAAAATTGAGGGGCGTGAATCCAGGGAAAGAAGAAATTAATCAAGATGTATAACGGTGTCCTTTTAGACGAAAACATCCTGTGGAGGGAGTGATCAATTCAACTTCCCTCCACCGTTAAATTGGACGGTGAGTTGAGGTATCTTCTCGGTCGTCAGGATGTCCAGCTTCTAATGCAACACTGTTATGTAAAATCGGAAGTCTTCCCTCGTCCTCCACCATGACTGTCAGGGAAATGGGGCCGACTTGTATGCTGATAGAGGTGAGACATCATGCACCTCTATCAGCATACGAGGCAATTTTCTCAGTTGTACGTTCAATCAGTTGCGCAGCAGCTTCTAGATCACCATCTTAAAAATTAGACTCCAGTTGAGCCATATATGCATTTACGCAGTTCCTTTGTTCTTCCTGCCAACTGCGGCGGACATAGCATATTCCACGAGTCCCTGGTCTCTCTAGATGGGTATACCGCATACCGGACAGCATCACTAGCTCGTCCCTCTCCCGCATCTGCTAGCTGGTGCTCCACTCCAAGTCATGTCGAGTCATTTTCGATATCAAAACAGCAGCAGCAGTAGTAGTAGTGATTTTAAATCACCATCGAATCGGGATACCGCCATGTCGCCAACCCGACTTCGAACCTTCCTTTCATCGCAGCGGAAACTCATCCGACGTCAGGTTGAGTCATTGTGAAATCTAGAATCTCCTAATTCGTTGAACCGCAGCTGTATCGGAAAATGTCGCGTCGCGTCCGTCTACAGCTTCAAAAAGGCGCGCGCCTGTGGTGCCGAACAGATGTCTTTGAGCCTCCGGCTGCAGGATGCCATTTTGCATGAATGGAGAAATATCAAACGCGTCCCAAGGGCGCCCACGTCGACTCACTGGTCTGTGGCGTCTTCTGGAATTCATCGCACAGCAATAATAAGCGTTTGGTAGGTGAACTGATGACGATGATCCTGACGCAACAGAACGACTCGGACAACTGTGAGCGCGCTTTTCTGCAATGTCTGAAACTGATCTGCGCGACACGGCGTTTAGCCCAAGGCTTTTAGATCCGATATCTGCGCGTCTTGTCCGCGTGGGGCTTCGACTGAGCAAAATAATCATTGGAAGATCATGGCGGTGGACGGCAAAGCACGCGGTCAGCAATCAAATAGATCGAAAAAAAGTTGGCCCGGGCGGCCCGGCCGCTCTGAAGCCGCCTTGACTCGCTCCTCATCATCTGCCGTTGCTCCCCTCTTACTACCTTCACCTGGATTGGGATGTCCAAGCTGTGAGCATTGAATTGAAACCCTAGGTATGCCACATCGCGCGCTTATCGCGGAGAGTGTCTGAGTCTGACCAATATTCGGGGCAAACACAGCCTTCCTTCCATTAGGATAAGTACTTGCCGTGGATGGGGTAAAGTCGTTGTGGTCCCGCCATGGATCTAGGCCAAGGAGGTCAAGAGGACGCTCAGACAAGGATGCCCTCTGTCGCTGAGCAAACCGAAACCGAACCCCACGAGTGCGCCCTGTCGGCGCTGTCGGCCCCCCTCGAGTGCACGGGCAAGAAACGGGCGCTCCTCATCGGTATCAGCAAATCGGCGGCGGAAGGATACTCAGAGCTCAAGGGCGCCCATGGCGATGTGGACAAGATACATCGCCTCTTGCTGGAGGTGTATGTTTTCCCATTATTTTTCCGTTCTTTTCGTTTCTTGCTCACACGAGCGTCCGCCAGGTACCACTACGAGCCGTCCGCGATAACAATTCTCGTGGACGATGGCATCGAAGGCCATGTCCAGCCTACCCGTCGCAATATTGTGCGTTATCAGTGGGCGAATCGATGTCTTCTAATGCATGTCTACCAGCTTGCTGCTATATCGGAACTGGTCAAGGACGTGAAGGCGGGCGACAAATTGTGCTTTTACTGTGCGTGCATCTCTCCCCCGCAAAAAAAAAAAAAGCGATCTAACCATACCCGACATAGATGCTGGGCATTCTGCTCAACGTCCGAATGAGCGCTCCAACAGCGAGGAGGACGGTCTGGACGAATGTGAGCTTCTTCCATACCCACCTGTGTATACTACCTAACCTAGGGCCCGCAGGTATGATCTCACTGGACGGCGAGCTGATCGTCGATAACGTACGCCGATCTTTTTCATGAGAATAACTTGATACGAATCGACCTCGCTACACAGGAACTTCACGACACACTTGTCCGACCTTTGCCCGCTGGCTCGCGTCTTGTCGCTGTTCTGGACACCTGCAATTCGGGATCGCTACTTGGTATGTTTCTCGTCTTGGGCCTATCCGGTGCTTATCCTATTCTCTACAGATCTGAAGCACTATCGCTGCAATCGCGTCCCCGTCCCATGGGTCTGGCGGGGGAAGCGAGACAGCGAAGAGATTCGAAACGTAACCGGTGAGCAGCTAATTGTGGGCTTCCGCCCTGACCTGACTGACCCTTGTTGCAGTCCGTCGCGGCGCCCGACTTGTGACTCTCTCGCAGAGCACCGGCTCTGCCCTCCAGACGCACAATACACCCGCTCGCGCTCCCACTCGGCGCAGTGTGATCAGTGTCATGTGCGAACCCCCCACGTCCTCCGCGCCGTCTTCCCGCTCTTCGACAGGGATTGGAAGCCCCGTGCGTACCGGCACCGGCCCAAGCCCGAAGCCGGGACCTTTCGCGCGCCTCCGCACTGCCAGCAAGGCGCCTCTGGCGCGGCTGCACACCCTGTCTCTCTCCATCCCTTCGGCCGACAAGAACAAGGATCAGGATGAGAACAAGGAGATCCTCACACCGAGCGACGCCGGGCACGTCCTCCCCCCGCACGGGAAGATGTCCTGGATCCTGTCTGATGAGGACGCGAGGCAGTGCCAGAGCCCCGTGGGGCAGTTCCCGTGCAACGGCTGGTGCCGCCGCATCGACGGGCGTTCGACGGTGATGGAGGAACGCGACGATGTGAAGGCGGATGTGATCTCGCTTGCCAGCTGTAAGGACTCGCAGAAGGCATGGGAGTCGGATGACGGGGAGAGTATGACTTCGGTGAGTATCCCCTCCTTTTCGTGTACCTTCTTGGCCTTACGTCCATCTTATTGGCGCAGATGCTCGTCGGTATCCTCCGAGAGAACCCTGACCGATCTCTGCAGGACGTTCTTCTTCGCATTAGGTACGTCCCATCCATTTCAGAGAGCCTCAAATGACACCGAGTCGCAGCCACGCAACGCACTCCCTCGCCGTGACACGGCACACCAGGTCCAAGGCCTACAAGAAGCAGCGCAAGAGCTACGCGGCCTGGCTCGATGTGAGGATCAAACAGCTGGTGCGCGGGAACCAGTCGACGGCGTCGCTCGTGCCACCCAATACGCCGCCCGCCATCGCCGCCCGCCCGACGTTTCCCAACGCGACCTCCCGTGGACCAAGGAAGATGATCAACGAGCAGATCGCGTCCCTGAAGCAAATGCTTAGTAAAGTACGCCAGGATAAAGGGTACGACACGTCCGACTTCCAGAACCCAGAGCTTTCGAGCCCGCGGCCGCTGGATATGAATCGGCCTTGGAGGATGTAATTCCGTTTCTTCTCTTTCACTCGGTTATCTATGTATTGTGAGTCTCCTTCTCGTGGGCAAATATGTGGGCTGACCAAAATTTTTCTTTTCTTTTCAGAGGCATATTCTCGCATTGCACTCATCTTGCATACATACATCCAGACTACGATATTCGCACTTGCTTTATTCGTCACATATTTTCTGTTCGCTAGGGCCTCTTGCATAATGCTTCCTTCCTCTCTTCGCTGTGTTGTTGTCCACCATGCTATGTATCCTACGCACCCGCTCTGTATTGACCCACTCCTGACACTCGATAAATTCACTACGTACAACCGCACTTTATGTATTTCCTTCTCTCAATTATGCATCTTTTTCGGCGTCTGTCTGACAATTCCATGACGATTTTTGTGGTGTCCGCTGACTTTGAAACGGCCAAGGACACGTTGCACATTCGGTTTCGCGTCAGTAATTTCTGCCGCATTGAGGTCACATGGGCGCGTGTGCACTGCCACATCGCAGTTTGCTCTCGACCCTGCGTGCTCAACATACTGTACCATTTAATTCAATTCGTATGTCACAGGTCACAAGCCTCAAAATTTACGAAATTTTTCGTACGGGTCACAGGTCACCCAGCCATGTACGAATTCTGAAAACGAGTCACGAAATCGCCGTAAAATGGCTTAAAAACTGAATTTTTCGCCTCCGCGCGCCGCAACAGGTAAACGACGCCATGGTATTCACAGGAGTTGCCAATTCTGACAGCGGGAGCAAATGGTCCTCCCACGGCTCCCACTTACCCTCCGCCTCCTCGATCTGCTCACCTCCCTTCTGGCCAATCTGAAGGTGAAGCAAAAATGGAAGTAAAACTCTCCTAGCTACGTACTGTCTACAATAGTTCTACAAGTACGGGTTAGCAGATTTATCAACTCCGTCGCATCCTGCACACTTTGCGGTGGATTTACGAAAAAAAAAATCCGGTCACGCTCCCTCAGACCAAGTACGAATTCTGAATTTCGTAAATTTTGGTCACAGGTCACAAGGCGTACGAATTGAATTAAATGGTACAGTAGGCTTACTGGCCCTGAATGTTTCGAACTCAAAATGCTCCTCTGAAAAAGCAGGATCTATATGGCTGAGCGCTGAGCATACGCAACACTCGGGGCATCGAAGCATTGCGATACCTGTTTGAGTGTCCCAGCTCTGACTTCCCACTCGCAACCTAGTGCCGCGCGCGCAGCGAAAGTTCGAGTGGACTAATCGTGGTCTCTGGAATCCGGCGCGGTAGACCAATCCGTGTATTCCTCGGGCTTGATATCAGGATCTTTGCTGCACTCGGTCGCGAATGGAAGGAAGCTTGAGGCCGACTTCGTGTATGTGGAATACGACGTGCGGCTTGCGGTTGCTTGTGACTCGCCATTCCTCCTTCGGACTTCCTCTCTCTCTCTCGTCCATCCGTTCCCCCTTGCGCGTTTGATTGATACCACGACTCTTCGACGTTTCTATGCATTATGACCCCACTGGGCGCGCGACACGTTATCCGCCTCAAGGGCTACTGCCTCGTCGGGGGTGTGGACGAGAAATGCGGCACGAGCACGAACATGAACACGAGTACGCATACGGGCGCGCGAACAAGCACAAGCAAGGGCGCCGGCGCGCACGTCGAAGGCGAGGGCCGAGAGACGGTGATGTGTGTGTTGAAGTTGAAGGCGTTTATGGAGTTCGAGCTCCTCTTCGAGTTCGTTCGTGGGGCGCATTTGATTTGGCCTTCCAGGCTTGCAATCCGCGGTCGACGTTTTGGAAGCTTGAGACGATATGTGGATGATTCAGATGGCAAACATTTACTTTCCATGGTAGGATTCGACCCTCCACTGCGCAGGAATATCAAAGATGTCATCCTCGTCTTGTCACTGTTTCGGCCACCAGCAAATTGCCATTCCTGGGTCGTTATGTACTCGGTATGTTTTCCGTCCACTCCGAT
Organism: Mycena olivaceomarginata; assembly: GCA_029378375.1. NCBI lineage: Eukaryota > Fungi > Basidiomycota > Agaricomycetes > Agaricales > Mycenaceae > Mycena > Mycena olivaceomarginata. The sequence continues at coordinate 15,904 of JARKIC010001662.1, read as the reverse complement.
TACCTCTGATACGCAAGATTGTTGTTTCGCCGTAGATTTGAAAACTATATCGTCGCACTTCTCCTCCCCAAGAGCTCGTTCGTGAACAGCTCGATCCTAGTGCTCCCTCCGTTCGGTTCTCCATCCCTCCTTACTTGAGCATGCATCACTGGCCCCTTTCGCGCCCCCCCCGTGGCGTCCGCCCGTCGTCTCTCGCCTTCCCACACAGTGTTGGCCAAGAGTGACTAGTCGAAAGTCCACTATAGTCAGGTCAGTGAAGTCACTGAAGCGACCCTGACTTGCTGACCTGTCAACTGTGGGCGACGGGGAAAAAGCCACGCACAGCTATTTAAGTTAGCCGAGACGTGAGAGAACGGCTCAGACCAAAGCTTAGATCAGGTCGTTTTCCCGATTTGACAACTAGTCACTGACTATAGCCTATAGTATATAGTCAGTGACTTGCAAAAATGACTAGTCATTCCAGTGCCAACACTGTTCCCACGTATCCACAAGCTGCGCCCCACCGACTCCCATCGCGCGCGCCTGGTCTCCGTCGCTCCTTGTGATGCCCCATCGCGGATTTATGCCCGTGGCCCCGGACCTGCCTTTCAATAGAATCGGGGGAGCAAGTTCCCCCAATTATAACGTGATCACGGCAGTTGCATCTGATCAGCGCATCTCACAAGGAGTCTCATTTAAATTGCGTTGCGATTACACCTGTTCCTGTATCTTCCTCTCCATGATGAGTGCTACCACAGATGTCGTCCTCGAAACACGGCTTACAATGTTCAGCTCCTCGCCGCGATCGCGGAGCTGGACTACGTGCCACCCGCTCTCGAGCAGCAGGAAAGCTATCTCGCGGGTCTGGAGAAAGAGTGGGCGCAGTAACAGACGAATCACGTTTCTCGAGGAGCAGACAAAGAAGGAGAGGAAAGAGCACGAGGCTCTGCGTGATTCGACGACGCGTCGGTTCGCAGCAAAGATCACTGGAAAGAAAGAGAAGTTCGAGGCGAAGGCGAGCAAGGAGGAGAAGTAAGCTTTATTTCTGTGTCGTTTCTTTGTGCCGATCGTTGCCTGTCGTATAGGGAGTATATCGAAGCACTGGAGAAAGAAATGCAGTACAAGCGACAGCAGGAGACGCTGGAGACTCTGATCACCGAAGCGAAGGCATTGGTGCGCTGTTCTTTGCTGTGTATGCTAATATACTGAAACATGACGTATTCAGCGACTCGATTTACAGCGTAAGCTGGAACGCTATAATTAAACAAAGCAAGACCTGGCTGCACTGTACAGCAAGGTTTTTGACGGACCGACGCAAGCGTATCTGAGGACGACCAGTTGGAGTATAAGCTTCAGCAAGCGCAGAACCGATACAACGAGATTCAGGGATCGCTCAATCGCGAGTCGCAGGCCCTGCATTTGCTCGATTCGGCAGACTCAGCGTTGGAGATGTGCTGCAGCAGCTGCAGGAGGCGCTTGGGTACTCACAGATGGGTGAATGTCCTTTCATCTTTTGTGAGCCATTCTTTCTTAGCTTATTTCGACGCAGACATGTACGGCGGTGGCCAGTGCGTGCCTCGTAATTTCTTGAGCGTTGTTTAACGTCTGTGCAGAGTCACCGATATGATGGAGCGAAATGCGTTGACCTCCGCGGAAGGGCACGCGAGCCAGGCGAAGATGTTTGTTCAGCAGGCGATGATGACCTCACCGCAAGTGCAGCCGATGGGCCAGATTACCATCGCCATGGGTGTGTCGTCCTTCGTTTTTCGCATCGGAAGGGTGCAATCTGACCGGGAATACAGTTCCTTCATCGGCGATGTTATCTTTGACAATATCTTCACAGACATGGCATTCCACGGTCAATCCCCTTTTACTGCCCCCCCTTCAAGTATAAACTATTTTGTTATAGAGAAGATCAAGGCGTCCGTGAGCAACGTCGAGGATGTGAAGAGCAATGCGAGTGTCCTTCCGGGGATTTCCCTTCCCACAATCAGATTCGCAGATATGCTGACGATACACAGGTCATAGCCCAGTACAACTTGACAAAATTGCGCGCGCGCGGGATAGGTGCCGAGCTCAAAGTTGCGGCCGACGCGTTGACGCACGCGCGGAGCGAGTTGAATGCGTTTCGGCGCAGTGTGTTCGACAGTCTGTCTGGGAACGGAAATGTCCCACCATTGAGCCATAATGCCGATTCCGCGCCGCCACCTAGGGCCGCCGCCCCAGTACCACGAAGAAACGAGCTATGCACTTGGACCACCTCCTCCCGGGCCCAGGGCAGCGTCTCCATCCGCGTGGAGCAACCGTATGTTTTTTCCGTGATCTTTTTTTCAGGGAGCGCTAAGAGTGAGTCTGTCCACTGGCAGACAATCCATATGCAACTACCCTCGCGACTGGGAGGAAACTCGAGCGACGACTGCCTTCGAAATAGCGTGCCTCAAAATTTATTTCACTCGGTTCTATGTATCCCCTCTGGATCTTTGCGCTTATTTATCAACTCTCAGTGCTGCGAACCAAAACACTTAAGGCGTGCGCGGCGACGGCGGAGAATGTTTCGCGAGGAGGGTGGGAGAGTCTGGGATGAACATTGTTGCATTGGTAGGGATCGAGGGGCCGGAGAAGTCCTTCGGAATTCAAAATGTGACCGAAAAAGAGTGAGGAAAGGGGAAGCAAAAGAGAACGGGCGGAAGGGAGACCCGACGATGAGATGAAAAAACGAGACAAAGAAATTACCTTTTTGCAGAACAAGACTGCGCGCTCTGGGGTGTGCTGCTGCCGGCGCCATCGATCTGTTGCGGACGTGCGCAAATCACGGTTTCGGTGGAAAACGACGGCGTTGACGTATTGAATGGCGTGCGAGGCGAGGGCCGTTCTGATGTGCGGCGGGGCCGTTGAATGCAATTCGTGGGTTGACATGCGGTGAAAAAGAAAAGGGTTGTCCACAGGGGGACAGAAGGTGTCTACTTAGGTCGTGCCGATAACGACGCCGAGTCGTGGAGTGAATCCCCCAGTCACGCGAGCGAGACAAGAGCTCTAGAAACAGAGTAGTCAGTAAGGGAGGAGGAGAGAGTCACGTAGCTTGTTGTTGGATGAAACTAAGGTGCGCAGCTCAAGGAATTCGAGTCAATGAGTTGATTATGGTGGTGGTAAGAGGGAATACTTAGAGGAAGATACATGATGGGACGGCTGCTCCCGTTCTCGTGGGACACCGGAGCCCGCAAGCGAAATGAAAGAAAACGTACGTAAATTGGCCGTTGTAAACCCCTCCACCGATGGGAATCCTTCAGCACAAATGCAAGCCGGGAGGCAATTGCGCGTCAATGATTCCTGCCGCATTGAGGTCACATGGGCGTGTGTGCACTGCCACATCACAGCTTGCTATCGTCCGACGTTTACGGTTTCCTGCGCATACTTAGGCTTATGGACCTGGATGTCTCAATTAGAACTTTCCTTGGCGAAAACAAGATCTATATGGCTGAGCGCCGAGCATACACAATACTTGAGGCATCCAAGCACCATGATTGCGATGCCTGCCTGCAATGAAAGTCTGAGTCGATTTATCATGATTTCTGGACTCCGGCGCGGTAGACCAGTCCACATATCCCTTGAGACTTGCGCAGGATCCTTTCTGCACTCCGAGCCGCGAATGGAAGCGTAGGGCCGCTAGGGAGACTTCCGTGTCTGTGGAATACGACGCGCGACTTGCGGATTACTTGTGACTTGGCGCCCCTCCTTCGCACTCGCGACCTCGCTCATCCGGGGTCCTCCTTGTGTGGTTGATTGATACGACCTATACATTGTGACGTCTCGAGGGCAGCCGCTTTGTCGGGGGTGGGTGGAGACACATCGCGGGCGGGCGGGGCCGTGGACACGAAGTGGGTATCTGGTGCGTTGATGGACTTGCGGACACGGAGGCGCATGCGGTGGATGATGGTGGCCCCCACCAGTACACAACCCACGGCGCGAGCACGGGCATGTGCACGAGCACGCGAACAAGCACAAGCAAGGGGTGCGGGCGCGCACGTCGAAAGCGAAGGCTGAGACAGTGTTGTATGCGTTGAAGGCGACGAAGGCGTTTACGGAGCTCGAGGCTCTTCTCCGAGTTCGTTCGTGGGGCGCATTTGATTTGGCCCCTCTAGGCTTGCAGTCCGCCGTCGGCGTTTTCGACGCTTGCGACGACATGCGGATGATTCAGAGGGATGAATGTGGCAAACACTCCCTTTTCTTGCCGTCAATCCAGGCCGGCTTCACACGAGTCGACCCTCCACTGCGCAGGAAAGTCAAGGATGTCATCTTCGTCTGGTTTTGGACACCAGCAGTAAGTTTTCCATCCACTCCTATTTACTACCTCTGATACTGAGGGTTGTTATTTCGCTGTAGATTCGAAAACTCTCTCGTCGTACGCTGTATCGTATCTCCTCATCCCTCTTCTCCGTCGCGTAAGAGCCGGTTCACGAACAGGTCGCTCCTGGCTCTCCCCATGCGTTCGGTCCCCACCCCTCCCTTGCTTGAACATGCATGACTGGCCCCTTTCGCGTACCGCGGCGCCCTGGTCGTCCTAACTCCCTCACTCGTACCCACAAGCTGTGCCCCACGACTCCCATTGCCCGCGCTTGGTCTCCGTCGCTCCCCGTTATGCTCCATCGCGGACTTTGGACCTGGGAGTCGGGTGGTGCCACAACATCGAGCGAGGGGAGCGGAGATGTGGCAGGTGGTCGCGGTCGCTCCTCCCTCGATCTCCGCGTCGGAAAGTCACCCCCACCCCACCCTACGTCACCGCATCTCGAGCCCTTTAAGCCTCGAGATCTCGCTGGCGCCGTCGTAAACCTTATGAACTGTGTTCGCGAAGTGCGACGTGCCGTCAAACGCACGCACTCTTCAGCCCCACATGCCTGTGCCCCTCGGACTCGCACGCTGAGGGATCACGGCCTCACGCACCATCGCGTCTGGGCTGAAGACAGCCGCGGCGCACCCGGAGGAGTGACGAGCTTGGGCCCGTGCTCAGCGTATACATGTCCTCCGCGTTCGCCTTGAGGCTGGGTGCCCATGGACAGAGGTGCTCGAGATCGAAGGCCTCCTCGTCAAAAGAACTAGCGAAGGACCGATACTGAATTATTATGCAAGACAGTATCGGACGAGAACGGCGATGTTCTGTCCGCGCGCAGATACTGCTCAAAGCCGTCACCATCGGGCAGATTGTCGACTTCGTTGGATTCCGAGTCGCGTTCCAGTGAGTGCTTACTTGTCCCCATTCCACTGCGAATTAACTAATACCTACGCCACAGACACAGCGCCGCAAGCACGAACGGAACGACCTCCCCGAGGAGCTGCAAGCCGTGTGGGATTAAGACCGCGCCAAGAAGGCTTAGGCGGAGAGCGAGTGCCTGTGGGCACTTGCGCGGACCCCCTCGTGCGCAAGATGGGGTGTAAGGTGATGCCAGACGCGGCACGGACCGACCCCTCCCCAATCGCGGCGTGGACCCGCCCGCGCTGGTGCGGCGGTTCCGGTGCTTCGTGGGCGATATCGGCGGGCTGCAGAGCACGGCGCTGCCGCGAGCGGAGAAGGAGACAAGAAATTTAAAGAGCTTGCATGAGCCGGCTGAAGAACCGGAGCAAAGGGAAACGGCGAGGGGAGGTATACGACGACGCGAAGCGGGATTCGGGTGGATGAGGCAAAGGCCCAAACGAAGATTTTGCGGAGGTGGAAGCGGGGGTCGGGGCGGGCGTTTGTGAGGTACCGCGATGGCGGGCGGCAAGGCGGCGCCTTGGCAAGGGTACGCGTGCTCGGTAACGCTATATGGCGGTTTGTACTGACTGATGTTCTTTCCAGTCCGCATCGAAGATCGGCGAGACGCACGTGGGGTTCAAGATGTTAGGCTTGGTGTGGGCCGAGGGGGAACGGATCGGATGGGCTTCATGCGCTTCTGACGGCGATGATCAAGAGCATAATGTTGGGGTTGGGAGCAACCCGTTGATTCGCACTGAGGCTGTACTTGTTTTTCCCGCAGAGTGTATATTCCGCGTGTATACTGGCAATGAATCGGCGCTACCATCGTCCTTTTCCATCTTGAGGCAGTGCCTGCAATTTCCTTTTTCGTCTGCTGGCGTTTTTTTTTGTTCACACCGGATTTCTTCGGCTTGACCAAGGCTTGAACACAACAAGTTGGAGGGTCCGAGTCGGAAGGTTCACTGAGAAGACACGATAAGGTTGAGAGGGCTCATGCTTTCTGTGCTCCGACAACGTCATGAGAGGACTGGCATTTCTACGCCCGCCGAGGATCGGACGATACTCAAAATCTTTGGTGTTGATGGTGGGCAGAAGTGAATGGAGCTGCGCGTTGCGGGGGCTTAGCGGTGACTAAAAACAGTAAATTGAAAGATGGGAAAACCCGTTGATTCGTAATGGCTGTACTTGCCGTTCCCGTCAAATCTCCTAGACCGATATAAAATGTCACATTTCCGCACCATTTATCCTGCCGTTGATATTCCGCCACAATTATGACATCCCTTCCCGTCTTTTAAAACCCCTCGAGTGCTCAAAAGTTGTTCGCACATAATTCCCTTTTTAGGGATGATGGCGTTTAGTTGCTTGCACGAGCTTGCGATGGCTGTGCGCAGATCTTCTACAAGTTTACAAGCCCAACAAGCCTAACCACAGGTAACAAGATGAATGTTGACACAGGCGCTTGACAAATAGCGACCACCGCTAAGTTACACGCAAGGCGCATCTGATGGAGGCAAGTTTCACTGATGGAAATTGTGAAGTCCTGCCAGTGCCAGTGGCATGTATCTAGGGCTCGGGCCGACAGACGCAAGTCCAATGGTCTCGGCCAGCGCTCCATCCATTGGCAGGTGAAACGAGAACTCTTGATCCGTTGGACGACTTGCTTCATGCCATCATCGATTCCTGGCACCTTGACTCGCTTAAGCCTGAGACTGGGCACTTGGAATGGCTGTGACGGGCGCACCATCGACCGTAAGGTAGGGGACAGACAAGTGCGGTTGCCCCACGTGATCAATGCCTTATTGGGAAGATTGTTATATTTTCACTGAAATGAACCGTTCTCAGACGATATTAAAAAATCTGGCTCCACAGTTCTGTGTGAAGTATCATAAGATAGCTCCCAAATATTTTGAGGAATTTCAGTCGAGAAATGGGGGACGAGTTCCCAAATTGAAGTGGGCAGGCAACGCGATTGATGTAGACAGAGAAGATCATCAATGTCTGATCATTTTGGAACTAGTCCTCCATTTCTCAACCAAAATTCCTCAAATATTTGGGAGCTGTCTTATGATACATTCACACAGAACTGTGGAGCCAGATTTTTTAATATAGTCTGAGAACAGTGTTCATTTCAGTGAAAATATAACAATCTTCCCAATAAGGCTATCGATTCCACGTGGGGCACCGCACTGGTCTGTCCCTACCCAACCCCTACCTTACATAGTTAGAACACGGACATGATCTCCGTGTTAACGTTAACGCGCGTTTTGCTTCATTTCGTTTTCTTTTTCGGTACTTTGGAAGCCGGATATCAATCTTGAAGCCATTGAGGTCGACCTTGGGGGGAAGAAAAATGCGAGGTCGTTGGCGTCCGTCGGAAAAGGCGACTTCAAGTTTGCAGGGCGATCATGTCAATCACTGATGCGCTGACAGCGGGCAGTAGCGCGGGGGCGGTCCCGCACCAACGGGCATCAATGATGATCAATCAACACGTTACACAGCGTCACAATGTAGCATGGCAACGACTCGCAAAGATATCTCCGTCGATTCGCTCATGATAAAACTGACGATGGATCGCGACGATCACTTCTTTCCTTCTCTTCCGCTGCGCGCGCTGGACGACTGTTAAACCATGGTATGTACTGGACCCCGACGAACGCGTCTTTATAACTGAGTCGATGTGCTCCTAGGCATCCTCCCTGTGGGTTGGCGTGTCGACACTATGGGTAAGCGCGCGCAGGGTGTAGCAAACCATTAGATGCTAATACCGATTCCAGCTTTCCACATTCCTTTACGGCACGTCTACTTCCCTCTGTCATCTTGCGTCTAATAAATATAATTACTGCAGGCATCTATCTTGTTCTCTTCTGTAGATGCATGTACATCTTCTTCCGCGGCAAACGGCAGACCACCCTCCTCGTCTCCGCCATCATCATGTTCATACTTTCCACCACGACGGTGATCATCTTCCTGCTGCAAGGCGCCAGCGCCTACGGGACTCTCGGGCTTGATCTCGAGAAGCTGCAAACGGCCGGTGCAGTCGTCTATGTCACGAACAAGTGCGTGCCTAATTAATTTCCTCAAGCCAATAAATAACCATCCATACGCAGCATCATCGCCGACGCGCTCTTGATATATCGGTGCTATGTGATTTGGGGCACTTGGTACATCACCGTCGTCCCGCTCATTTTACTGGTCGCGACTATGAGTGAGTTCTCCGAGTATGCCTCCTTCCTTAGCGGCTGAATGCGCGTATGTAGTCCTGGGATATTCCATCCAACTCAAGCTGTTCTTCATCCTCTCGCTCAGCATGAACCTCTTCGTGCCGACATTAGTCGGTGGGTTCCCCCTAAATAAATATAATTTTCCTGCCCTTATCCAAGTCGCTATATAGCGGGCCGTCTCTGGTGGGTCATTCGCAGGATCCGTGGCCCCCGTGGAGCCGCAACGCGGCGCAAGGGGCGAAATGCCATGGTCATCATGTGCGTTCCGCTCATTCCGATTTCCCCGTCCACTAATTTATTTGGTTTGATGTTGAAAAGTCTGGAATCCTGGCCTAATCTACTCCCTCGTCGTCTCCATCCACATGGTGTTCTTCCACTATGGCGATCCGCGGGACGAGGTGCGCCTCCGTGCCTCCGCATATCCATCTACATATTGTCTCACAATTCGCGCACTCAAATAGGTTGTGTACGGCGCCCTCGGCCAAATAGTCGTGCGTCCATTGAAGCCCTCATCTCCTTGGCTACATTCTGACTTATTGGACAGGGAATCGTCCCGACACTGATCATCGTCCGCGTCGGTCTGGGCGTGTCCCAGAATGGTTCCTCCTCTGAGAACAACTCGACGATGGTTGGGTCCGGCGGGGCAGGGGGGAAAATGGACGTGGCCGACAACAGCCCGTCGGCGATGGAGGCCGGCGCAGTGTTCCCTGTTCAATTCGACCACGGTGCACCCGAGCAGGAGAAGAGTAGGTGGGATAGCGAGACGTTGGTGTAATTAATGTTCATTGTTGCAATTTCGAGACGAGACGAAGCCGTATATAATTTGTATTTATAAAGTAAGCTGACCGGCTTCAAGTGGCTGAGAAGGATGACTTCGTCCAAGTGAAGCCAAATGATTGTCGGGAGGGAGTATTTTTATTGACGGTCTGCACGGGCTGACTCGTTTTTGAGATAATATTTTGTATGCCGAAATCAAACGGGCTGCACGGGCAATCTCGGGAGCTAGTTTGGTAATTTCATTCAATCTCAGAGCCGACGAGGATCTATACCTATCTATACCGTGACCCCCGAGGATTGACGGAATAATTCTCTGCCCCGAGATGTTCGGCCCCGGGGAAATTATTCTGAACAGTTCGATTCGATTGACATTTTAAACATCTTGCATTCTGAGCCGTCTACGCCCCGGTGGCTCATGGCTGACGGGAGTTCAAACGGCCACTACTGTATGCGCTTCTTGGGGTGTCATTGTCGCAGTCTCCAGCCGAAGCAACGGACAGGGAGAAGCGAAAATGCAAATGGGGTCGGGGTTTCGCAGTCGCGGTTGGACACACTCATGGAGGCCGCCAGGAGGCGGTTTTATAACTCAAGGCACACCAAATAGCCTCAGGTTAGCCTAGAAAAATCGCCGGCAGAACTTCAAGCCCAGTCTCGAATCTCGGTAGCGCGCCTGAGGTTGACTTGAGTTGAGCAATATCGATGTCCGAAGACACTTCCTTCCGGCCTTCCTTCAAGTTCCGCCGGAGGTTGTACAATTGGTTAATCCTGATCAAGCAATGCAATACTGTCGTACGTTCCTCACGAATCTTGCTGCGGAGTTAGGATAGAATGTCGCTGCTCGCCGAAATCAGAAAACTAATAAGGAAAGAAAAGAGTCTTCGAAATTCGTCAAGGACATCCAGATTCCAGGCTAGCAAAAATATCTGAAAAAAAAGACGCTTGAATAGGCGATCCATTGCTGGTGTGTCGTCGCAGAGCCACAGTATTGAGAGATTGAGATGTTGCGACAGCTGTCGATGTCCGCGGTGGAGGTAAGGATCAAAAAGGAAGTGGCCGCGGCTTGGCCGCGGCACACGTGCTTACGCAGCTACCGACGCTTAGCGTTACCCACCATGACCCCGCCCGAATCTCTCTCTCCACCCACACCTCAAGCACCGGGGGACGAGCTCGACCCTCCTCCGCCGTATCCTTCCCAAGGAAGGAGATCCAGGCGGCCGAACCGTCGCCACATTCAAACAAGTCTCCACGGCCAAATTGCGTCCACGGATTCGCATTCCGACCACGAGGCCCTCGCTTCTCCCCAGCCCTGTTTCCTCTCTAGAAGAAGGAGGCCCAGATGCGCCTGAAAACGCGCCTTTCCTGACGGGGAGACGCGTCGTAACACGACCGCGATCGGAGTCACATACGAGCGTGTTCTCGTCGGTATCTGTGGCCCCATCTCTAGCGCAGACAGTGGCCTCGTTATTTCGTGCGTACGAGGACGACGAAGAGTTTAGTCCTGAAGGCGGCGAAAATGGCCTCCTTCATTTCCGCTGGAGAGCTTCCCTGAGGTCCACACGCGGCCCGAAGGGTTTCGGTCCGTTCGCACTTGGCGTCGATATTTCCGCCCTTTGGGACGGAGAGTGTACTATCGGTCACTTTTCCATCTCTACTTCATCAACTTCCCATTTGCTCTCGCAGCATTTCTCTTTGCGGTGATTTTCACGGTGGTGCGTCAAATTTATTTCGGTGTCGATTTCTGTGGAATAAACTGTCTGCAGACGGGGACCACCCTTCTAGTAGCACTCCCCCTTGGGGCGCTTTTGTGCTTTTTCAATTTACTGGGCGTCCGCACATTCTCCCGGGGAGAAGTATGTATTTGTTTCGTGCCCCAAATCGTCCGCTTATGAGAAACAGCTTGCTCTCCAAACGAAATTTCACACACCTCTCGCTTACCCGGCACCTTATCCGCCCAGACCCATATTCACTCGCACGCGTGAAATCGCGATAGGCGGACCTGTTCCCGAGACATCGTTTCTACAAGAATGCGTACGCAATGGTATGTAGTCTGTCTGATTCGTCTCTGACGTATACTCAAACCGGAAGTAGTTCACGGACGCGACGTCTTACCAAGCTCTGTTCTATTTCCTCGTTATCAAGCCGAGCTATCACGCTCCTCCTGTCGCTGGGTCTGTTGGTCGTTGGCGTCCCTGCAATTGTGCTAGTGGGACCCGCTCCCTTGGCGTTTCGCGCGATTCGAAATCTCGGCATCTGGCAGGCGAACATTGCGGTGGAAGGTCTGTATTTAGCAGTTCGATGACTGGATTGTTGTATTGCTGTATGTATCATCCATTTCATTCACTTCCCCGGCTCCGGTGCTGCGCAAGCTGTCGAACCGTAGCCCTCAAATGGCCCCCATCATCGAGTCCTCTCAACTGCCTATTTTGACAGATTTAGGTTTCAAAGACATTATTCTATCCATACGACCGGGACGGCATTTCGGTTTCGAATCCAGGATTTCAGACGTGGAGGATTCTGTGGGAAAATCTATTTCAAATTGAATATGCCCTGCCGGCTGTGGTGGTGAATCACCTCATTTGTGCGATAATCCCTGATCCATTCTGCTTTTGGTCGCTCTTAGTCGTCCCGCAATTGAGAATACATTCCGTCCGACGTCGTCTCTTGGAAACCAAAAGCCTCCAAAGGATGAAGTATCAAGCCTGATACGATGCCAACTTGTCACGAGTCTCTCCTTCCTTCTATTCCCTTGCATTTTTGGCCGTATAAAGTTCTGTGACCACTTGAACGTCCGGGCAAAGGAAGTCTGGTTCTCGCTCCTCATTTATTCATTTTTCTGTACTCTTGGATTTTTTTCTTCCTTCACTGGGTAGGTACCAAAGGCCGTTGATTGCGCCTTTTCCTTTCCTTCGCGCTTCGTTTTTTAAAAATGGTATTTACCCTCGATTGTGTTTCTCGCCTTCTCACGCCTGCAGGACTATTTCTGGTACGATATTAGCCAGCTCTGGGTGCGCATTCTAACCTAAAAGTTCACTGCCTTCCTGAGCATTTCCCCCCTTCACAGGTCGGCACCTTCTTTTACGGTATTCATCCCACTCGATATTTCACGAGCTATTTCAAGCCTGACCCCGTACTGGAGGCATATACTGTGTGCTCTTCTGCATATGCATTTACATCCTTCTGCATCGGCCTCGCAATTTGGGAAACACGGTTCTTTTGGTCACGGCGATTGTGCTGTTCAGCGTCTCCACGACGCAGACAGCCATCAATATCGTTTGGGCGCGAATGATATCGACGGGGTCGATGTTCCGTATGATGCCCTGAGCCTGGCGGACATGACCTTATATGTCATCAACAAGTATGTGCGGTTTTTTTTCTTCTTCAGCGTTCGTACTCTCATGTCGTTCCCCCAGTGTCATTGCCGACGGATTAGTCGTACGTTCACTGTTCAATCAGCGCGCGCAGCATTTCAGTCATTCCAGATTTACCGCTGCTACTGCGTTTGGAATTTCAATGTCTATGTGATCATCGTCCCCATGATCCTGTTCGTCATCTCTAGCGGTCCGTTTTGTTCTCAGCATCAGCCCAGCCCTGCTCACTTCAATTACAAGTATTCGGATGGGATACCCAGCTTCCCCTCGAACCCTTCTTCGCGCTATCTCTAGCCACCAACGTTCTTGTCACCACTCTCACAGGTACCCGTTCCGCCCACCAGTCTTCGAGCAGACGCTGAACAGATCGATTCTATTTTAATCTGCAGCCGGGCGTATCTGGTGGATCTGTCGCAAGGCGCGCTCGTACTTGACGACCGACGTCCAGCGGCGCTCTGTTTCCGCCGGCCTTCCTGCATTGCCTGCCCTCTCTGCTCACGTTTTTTTCATTGTTCTTTGCAGGATCGAATCCGGCGTGATATATTCCGTCTCTGTGCTGATCTACCTCATCCTCGGCGTGATCCCGAGCGCAGTAATCGTGCAGGACCCCGTCATCGAGATGCGCGCGCAGATGGTGGTATGTCGCCTGCCCTAGGCTCTAATATGACCTGCGACTCATCGTTTCAAGGGAATCGTGCCAACCTTAATTATTGTTAGGGTGGGGCTAGGTGTGCATGTGCAGAGCGTTGAGAAGAGCGTGAAGACCGCAACGAAGACGAGCGAGGAGAGTCGGGCGCAGAAACATCATATTCTGGAGATGGTCTGAGCTTTGCTTATAACTTGGGCAAAGACACGCCCCCGTTTCCCGATGATCTCGAAAAGGGCAAACCGGTACATGAAGTAAGAAAGCCTCAGCCTCGAGGAGTGATTGTTTCTGTGTTTTGTTGCACATGTATATTGATATTTGAATCCCCGAAACACTTTCTTGTAGCGCTACTACAATTCTGCTGCAATACAGACATTACGTATACAAGGTTTGAATAGGTGGAGGGAAGAACCAAGTATCTAAACATCGGGTCGGTACTCGAATCATTATTCCCAGCGGACAGACACACTAAGTGTGAATGGCAACTGTGTACACAGCTGCACAAAATTTACATTACCCTCTTTATAAAATTAGCATGTCTGTCCGTCCATCTGAAGCCTTTTAACTCCACTCAACATTTGATTTCCAGGGCCCTGCCGGCAACGTCCGCCTACATGCTTTACTCATAGCCCGCTGTGCCGATGTGCCGAACTCTCGGCATTACGTTCCGGCTTCAAATATGCTCCAGCATGTGGTTGGGTTCTTTGAAGTTCCGCAGTTACTGCCAAAATCCACTGATTCAAATGAAGTCAGCCCACCATGCTCTTGTGAGTATTTGGGACAGTACAAGTGAAGAATACAACATATCTTATCAGTCACTGTAGGGGGGGGGGATAAGGGAAAGTATGGGAAAGACTAAGGATTCCAAAAAGACTGGGCATAAGTAATCCGGCCGGAAGTATCAAAAGGAAGAAGGATGAACAGATGAACAGATGTGTATCAACAAGAAGATGTAGGGTGTACAAGACTCTAACATGGGGTGCACCTCCATCAGTTCTCGTTGAATGCTACACGGGGAGGTAACTCTATTGAGTGTGTGTGGAGAATTCATGGGATAGCCTCAGTTGAGTATTGTTGATCTATGTGCTCTGAACCTATCAAGAAAACACCAACCAAAACCAAACCTCAACACAGAAGTGCATCGGAATGGAACGAAAGTGCTCGAGAAGTGCACAGATGAGTATCAGACCCTGGTACAGGGCCTTATAAAAGGTTGCAGGGAATGGAATAGACCTCGGAAATGAGGAGAGAGCATTGTGTTGTTTATGGAAGTCCTTGGAATGAAGTCCAAGTACTTAAGCCTTGTACTGAGTGGACCAGAATGAAGCTGGAACAGACAGGAAAGCTAGTGGAACACAACAAGAGTGTTGATGTGAATGGAACCCTTGCTGTGCAAGTGTTCTGGCTAGATCTGATTGAACGAGGGTAGAACCGAACAAACAGGAAGCACAGTAGCACGGTGATGTAAAGCTCTGCAGCTATAAGAACAGACTAGAATGCACGAGAACAAGTTGCTGGGGTTTCCCAAAGCAAGATGGATGCTGATTCCAAGTGTAGACAGTAACAAACAGTAGTGAGTTCCGATCCCAAGCGCTTCAGGCAGTAGTGGGTTCCGTTCCCAAGCTCTTCACACAAAACCAAAACAACCAAGTGCAGGCTCAGCACAATTTCAACAGTTCCAGTCACTTTCAGACTATTCCAGACAAATGGCAAGTTGGTTTCCAAGGATTCTGAACACACAAATAAAGATTCCAAACCAAGATGAATTCTAAGAGACACCTTGTTCAAACTCCCCGGTATCTGCCCAATTCACAAGTGTTTCCACCTACTAGCCGTGGGGTGATTCTGTGAAGTCCCCCAAGATGCCCCTGCTACTAAATACAAAGACCTGAAACACATGGAAATGTTTGGGAATAAGTAGATATGGGTAAAATAGACCATTTATCCATCTGACTGCCGTGTATCCGTTGTAGAATTGGGTATCTGGGTCTGTCCATTGGCTGCCCATGTTGAGCACGCCATCCTGGTGTGATCCTGTACACATGTACAATCAGTCAGACTGCGCCCGAGCCATCACAATCGATCCTCTATGTTGATCCTGACTAGATAGTCTGTTTCCTCCCAATGCCAGTGCCTTCCTGTCTACCGGAACATCTGGAACAGAAGCTCCCAGTCCGTAGCTCTTCAGGGATACCACATTTGAAGTACTTCCCAGTATGGGTACTTGTTCCACAAGCCAACGAGTATAGGTCCAAGTGATCGGACCTTCGCTTAGTGACCATCCCATATTCGGAATGCCTGGGACAGCGTGGAACTGACAAAGCTAACTCACCAAGATAAGTACAACCAGAGATTCCAGCCCTCTGACACAGGTACTTCAGCTGAACACCAAGGACAGTGTATCTCTGAGGTGAATAAAACTGCTGTCATGTAGAGAATAGTGCCCAAGTGAACACATGAGCTTCCGGGCTCGTAAACAGAGTTTTCCTCGTCTTGAATCCAATATTGATGTGAGCCAATGATTCTCAGCACTTCGTCATTGATTGGACTGAGGGGCCCCAGTGAAAACAAGATATAGAGCAAGCCTACAACAAAGCGCACTTTCTCCCTGCCATCTTCAAGGTACTCCGCAAACAAACAAATCACTATTGGCATTGTGCTGACATCAATTGAGGTCGCCGTCGCC